>JAJEJH010000134.1:205060-353547 GCA_026122585.1 Anacardium occidentale
AAAATTTTAAAAGTTAAATGTCCACATTTTTACTATAAAAAGATCAAAATATATTTTATGAAATTCAATAATATTAATATTAAAATAAAATTTAATATAAATAATATTAAAAATAAATTTAAAATAAAATAATATTAAAATAATAATAAAAATTAAAAAAATTAATTAAAGAATTAATAAAAATTAAAAACATAAAATAAATATTTTAAAAATAGTCACCATCGCCAACAACGTAGCTAACGGTGATGGTTGTCTGTAACCTTACTATATAACTAAAAACGGTCACCTGATGCTATTAACGATCGGATTTGATTGATATGATAGCGAAGATGGACAAATCTGACTATAAAAAATTTAGAGACAGTTAGATTTAGTTGTTTTCACAAGATTTTTGTCAATAGCATCAGGTGGCTATTTCCGATCATTTGGTAAGGTTAAAGCGGTCGTGGTTGCTTTTTAAAAATTTATTTTATTTATTTAATTTTTATTAGTTTTTAAATTATTATTATTATTTTAAGATTATTTTATTTTAAATTTATATTTTAATATTTTTTATAAAATTTATTTTTAATTTTAATTCAAAAAGACAAAAATACCCCTTTGACGGATAGATATTTGGCTTTTAAAACTTTTACGGATGATAACTTGTCATTAAGCAAAACTTTGGGTGACAATATGTTATTCGGGTAATTGCTTATATTCGCAAAGGGTACATTCGTCTATACGTAATAAAGATAAATTCATTTATATCATAATAATTATAATATAATCATCAGATTTATCTAATTAGAATGATGTCACGATCACATATCATTCAATATATTATGATTATTGGGATAAGTTTAGAAAAACATAATATTATTTAGTGTATCAATATTGTAATACGTGGTATTTAGCTAATAAATAATGATGTGAAGATATAATGGCATACAAAAGGCCAGCAATCACTCCAAGCCCAATAACAGAATAGCCCAAACACAAAACAAGTTTAGAAAAAAAAAATTGTTTTTACTTTTGTCAATTACAACTAAATTATAATTGAAAACTAGGGTTTGACTCGAGCTAAACTATTCATGAATATGAGTTGACTCAACTGCCACTTGAATTTCTATGGTCAGATTAAGCTCTAACTTTATCGAATTGATTAGAGATGTAATTGTAGAGTATTAATGGAATGAATAATAATATTTTTGAGATAAATTGTATCATTAGTAAAATAAACAACACTATCAAAAAAATTCAAATTAAACTTAAACAAACTGACAAGCAAAAACTTCAGTTTGAATAGAGCCAAACATTGAGTTGGCTCACTTTGAGTCTAGTCTTAATATTTAGAACTTTTATAAATTTAATTAATTAATTAAACTTCTTGGCCAGGGATGAAAATCAAATTAGCCAACCCATCGCAATTAGTGCTATTAAACTTGCTGTGATTATCACTTGATTTTGACTATTCATGATTTTCACCCACTTTAATCTCGAATGCTCTTCATTTGTGAAGAAATCAAGTGTTGGATCTTAGTTTGTGAATGCAATTGGACAATACAAACATGATCCATCTTCATCTTTTTTAGACTCAAGTTTTTACTTAATTGGAGATTTATTTTGATGATTAACACTTCAGAACTTTGTGTTTAATACAACTAAGCACAAAGTTTTGTGATTAAGTACTTGTTTGAATGTAAATTTTTATGTTTAATTGACAGAAGTACCCTTGAAGCTAAATAAACCCAGTTGCACGTTATACACACACATTTATGTATGTATTTACTCTTCTTCTTCATCTATACTAGATTTCTCATTCTTTATTAGATTCTTCTATCGTCTCCATATGGATGTGTTTTTTGATTTAATATGTATAACATTATTTTACTCATAATTTATTCTTGTATTGAATATGAAGCGTTGTTGTGTTTGTTATTGTTAATTGAGTAATGTAGAGATGATGAGTTTTTGTTTATTTATACTTTAACTTTATATTAGATTTCATGTTTATTAGCTAAAACCTAAAGAGTCAATAAGATTCTAAGTTTTGGTCAAAAAACACAAGAGAATAAAAAAAAGGTTAATTATAAGAGAGTTGAAGATTAAAAAACTCTATGATAATTCGATTCATCTAAGATGACAAAAAATTATTTTTAAATACAATTGGTAGAATAAATGTTTTGGCAAAATACAGCCAACCTTTTTTTATATCATTTATAGTTAAATACGGCGTTATGTTTTTTTTTTTTAATTATGGTTTAGTATTTAATCACTTTACTTTCTTTTTTTATATTATGTAAGAGATTATATTTAACTACATTTGTTATTTACAATAAAGGTTTAAACATTATCTTAATAAGTGAAAAAAGAAATTTTATTTTTCATTCTAAATAATGCAGTTAATATAATTGGTAACTCTTTATGTTTGACACAATCAAGCGGTGCCCAAAAAACTCTTTCAAAACAGGTATATTATCGTCTTTTCTCTCATATAGTTTGTCTTTGTTAATAAATGGAATTTGAAGGTTCTAAAACAAGATTTGCCATTAGTGTACATGTGACCCTTCCCTCACTTGTCAAACCAATATAAACAAAAAATATTGCGTTCTCATGACACTCAATGTAGCGACCCCCGCCCCAGGTTACTGTGCGCTGCAAAAAATACTGTTTATATAATAATAAAATATTCCTGAGACGGGGACCTCTACAGAAAAGCTGCTGCTGAAATAAAATTTTCTTTTTAAAAGAAACTAATAATATAATTTATTGCGAAAGTAAAATAAATATAAGCGTGAAAACCCAGGCTACTCATGTATAAAAATAAACTGGTCATACAGTGTATACGATAATGTAATACACACATATATACATGAAAAACTAAAGCATGCGAGCCAACATGCTATCTGCTGCGCCGAGCCACATCCCCAAAATCTCACAACTGTCTCGCTCCAGCTCAGCCTCGAACACTGACCTGTAAAAGGAAACAGGAAAAGGAGTGAGTGACAAAGTCACTCGGCAAGCGTTTCCACACACTACACTTGCAGGTCAAACATTCACGAACTACGTGACTCGTCACGTAGAGGATTCTGCTAGACAGTTTTCTTATTCTGATTTCTGTTATGATTCTATTCTGATACTGTTATGTTTCTCATATGTTCCTTATGAGATGCTGTACATGACAATGAAATGTATATGCTGATGTCATGTATGCCGAAAACTGTAAAAACTTACCCTCGGGCTTGTTTTTTCTGAAAAACTGTCTTTTCTGAAAACTCTTTCTGATAATAAAGCTGTGATCCGAAGATCTTGAAAATATACATATAGTAAATACTGAAAACTGAATCAGAAAGTACTGTATCTGAAAATCTGCTATGCTAGCCAGACTGATGAATACAGGGATTCGGCACCCTGGCCGTGTGAGTTCAAGTCCTACTGAATCTACTGATGCACAACCAGCACTCTCTATTGAGCTTGGTCAGTGACCACGTCCTCTCTAGCGGACGCTGGTTTTCCTCTCTAGCGGGTGTGCGAACTCACAGGCGCCCCCTCGTATTCACCCCTATCTGATATATGAAAATCATATATGTATATCTGAAAAATCATGCTGTTGGATCCTTGGATCCAGTCTGAAAATATCTGATATGGCATGTCGTGCTAATGCTGATAATCATGCATAAAATGCTGATTTTCTGAAGTAAATTCTGAGTTCTATGTGCTTAGAAATGGCTTAGAGTGGCTTAATATTCTTTTAAAATTAATCACTGCTGATTTCTAAAGTGCAAGGGCGTGTGTTCTGGGACGCACGGGTGTGTGTCAAGGCACACGGGATCGTGTCCCCGTCGTGCTGCTGGGCGTGCAACGTTCTGGAATTATTTCATGAAAATTGGGCAAGGCACACGGGCGTGTGGGACAACACACGGGCGTGCAACAAGGGGCACACGGGCGTGTCCCACACTGCACGGGCGTGTGGCTGCCTTCTTCTTCTCCCCGTGTTTCAGCGAACACGGGCGTGTGTCTGGGTTTTCAGACGCACACGGGCAGCATGCACGGCCGTGTCCCATGCAGAAATGAGGACGCACGGGCGTGCCTCAGGGACACACGGTCGTGTGCTCGACCCAGAAACTACAGAATACGTCTGGAAATCCAGAAATTCTCACACAAACACTTCCACACACCAAAACATCAAACATAAACACATACAACTGCTGCTAGCATGCATAAAATCATCATATCATCATCTCAAACACGCCATATAACATACATGAAGCATATATCATCTGGAAATAGTATATATTCATATAAATCATGGAAAACCACTCAATCATGCCATCATCCATCATAACACAGC
This sequence comes from Anacardium occidentale, assembly GCA_026122585.1. Classification (NCBI taxonomy): domain Eukaryota; kingdom Viridiplantae; phylum Streptophyta; class Magnoliopsida; order Sapindales; family Anacardiaceae; genus Anacardium; species Anacardium occidentale. Next base: position 209,394 of record JAJEJH010000134.1, read on the forward strand.
TCAAACATGCTGGAAATAACTCATTCAAGCACACATAAAGTTCACATAAGCTGGAAGCAGCCAAACAGGCTCTAAAGACGGCGAGAGAAGTAAGGAAACACTTACCTCGCGCCATGGAAGCTCAACCTCTATCTCTAGGAGTCTCTGGATCTCTAATCTGAAGCTGGGTTGCTGGGGGATCTCTCTCTGGAACTCTAGGCTTCGCGGGAGCTGAAGGAAGAAGAAGAGAAAATAAGCTGGGAGCTGAAATCTGTGCGCAACTGAAGAAATTAAAACACTTTATCTAACTGGGGCAAGACACACGGTCGTGTGTCCTGGGCACACGGTCGTGTGTAGTGGAAAATAACCATTTCCACCCCCACATGCGCAGAAACTACCACTAAGCCCCAAATGACTTCTAAATGACTTTTTTACCCCCTTTGAACTCTAAAAAAAATGACAAATCTACCCCTTGGGTCATTACACTCAATGACATTGTTTAAAAGAAGGGTGAATAATTTTGGTGTTAGTTCATTTATTTTATACTTTATCATATGAGATTGTTTTCAATATGATTCTTTATTTTATTTTAGATTACACTGTATTGAATTGTTACGTCACATAGAGTTTTCTTTAATTAATAAATCAATATTATTTTATTGAATTTGTTAGTTTATACCGTCACAATAAAATTTACTTACATAGTTAGACAAAATATATTATTTTACATTATTATCAAATGAATAAATCAAATTTATTGATAATTTCTAATTAAACACAATGATAATTAAATAATTGTAAAGAACTCTATTATCTAAAAAAATACAAACCAAATTCATTAATAGCCTATATATATTGAGGTTAATTGTGAGATATGTAACTCACGAAATAACTCACGAATATAATGAGTTCGTTATAAGGAACAATGACATACAAAACAGTAATTTCCATTTACAAAAAATCGGAAGAAGCCATTCAATGTTTTGCTTTGCATGTTTCACACAATTGCAAAATTTTGCTCTTCATTGCTAGTGTTGACAAACAATCATCAAACATTCAAACCAAAAATATGAGCCTTTGAACCTAAACATTTATGTTAATGATATTAAAACCCAATGACTTTCCCCCGGCAGGATGAAATGACAAAATCACAGTAATTAAATTCTAAAAAAAGTTAAATTTTCACTAATAAATTTTGTTGATCTGTTATAAAATTATTAAAATGATAAAAATGTTTTTAAATTAAATAACCCTTTACCTGAAAAAATTTATTAAATAGTTTTTAGTTTAATTTATATTAATTAATTTAAAAATAATTAAAAATTTACTAATACATATATGAATAATGGTATTAATAATATATAATCATCATATATTCAAAAAACAAACTATTAATTCTGAAAATTTTAAAACTGTTAATAAAATTTTTAAAAAATTGAAGTTTAAAAAGTATAAAAATATTTTTAAAATTTTAATATACCCTTAATAATTTTAAGATGATAATTATATCACAAAAACACAAAAAATAAAATATATAAAAATCATATCATAAACTGTTAAAATTATAATATCACTTGAATATGATAATTTTTTAAATATTTATTTCTTTTTAATAAGTTTTAAAAAATAATATTTACATTTTAAATACATATCTATCATAATATTTATATAAAATGGTGTAAATAATGTTATTTTTATCTCCAGCCAAGAAGTTTCATTAATTAATTAAATTGAGGAAAGTTTCAAACATTAAGGTTAGATTGGCTCTATTTGAATTGGAGTTTTAATTTAACTCAAATTTTTTTGATAAGATTATTCATTTGATCAATGATTCTATTTATCTTATCAATATTAACATTCATTCCTTTAACACTCTTCGATGATATTTTTGATCAACTTGAAGAAGTTTGAAGTTAATTTGACCATACAATTGCAAGTGGCAATCGAGCCAACTTATGCTCAAACTCTATTTAGTTCGAATTTAACATTAGTTCAAATTTTAATTTAGTTGTAATTAACGAAAAGTGAAAACAAATATTTTTTTGAAAAAAAATGTTTTGTGTTTGGGCTATTCTGTTATTGGGGTTAAAGTGATTGCTGGCGTTGTATGCCTTATCATCTTCACTTGATAACATTATCACTTGTATGATTTATTGGCAAATTACAATGTTTTACAATATTGATACAGTAAATAATATTATTATTCTTTTCTAAACTTATCTCAGACTTCATTAATACCATTACACATGTTGTTTTCATGTAAATTATTAAACGATAATACTTTGAATGATATGTCGATATGACATCAATCTAATCAGATCGGTAGTATCTTTATCACAGTACTGATGAGTGAATCTCTTTGAGAACATTTGCGATAACCTACTTTGCAATAGGATGCAAAATCCTCGCAGTTGTTGGATACAATGTTGTATGCACCAAAGTCTTTTTTCCCTTGGAGAAACTCTACAGCAGTCTCAATAACTTCATCGGGTGACTTACAAGGGACTTTATATTCAAAAATATGTAAATTTTCGCCATCTAAGAAACAGTCAAGACAAGTTTTGACTATTCCATTACCATTGCCATCGTAGCCACATTTTGAGCATCTATTACTTGATTTATTTTTCTTTCCAGGTACTGTAAGATGAATCACCATATCATCACCCACGTATATTCCTATAATTACAAAAGAATAATAGAAAAAAATTTAAGAAGTAGAGCAAAGTTATAATTAAATGTTATAATAGTGAATTAATGAAGACTTACCGTGATGGTCGTAGAGAAACTCCGCTCTATTTCTATTACTGAAAATATGAGCACCCCGTTGGAGCGCAGATCGAGGGCTTATCTTTTGTCCCATTTATTTTTTCTAGTTTAATCTAAGCTACTTGACTGTGGACGCTGCAAGCATTTGCCAATCAGGTGGATATTTATAGAGATTTAGATCATGACTTAGTAGCAAAAGATCTTCATTGGGTAGGGATCAAATTGAGGGAGCAGAAGCATAAAGCATAAACAGTCCAACATTATTCCCCATTATCAACAGTATTAAATGCTGAACGAATATATATATATATATATATACACACACATATACATACGAATGCTTACCGATATAAACTTTAAGGAATTTCTTTATGTAAATGATCCTTATGGAATATGTATGTTCGGTATGTTTAGCTACTCTTCAAAATGTGCTACATGTTAGTGCTTGCAAGGATCAGATGCTTATGTAATTGATTTTTTTTTTTCTGGTCCAGACATTGTTGCTGATGTAGTACTCATAACTTCCTAAAATGTAATATCACTAACTTTTTATAATTTTTTTTTCCTAATAACAGACATGTGGAGTTTGAACTATATTTAGATAGGTTGAAAGATCACAAACATTCTAGGCTGAAAGAAGTTACAGCAATTACTTCATTATGTATAAATGATGGCTTGCTTCCCATTTAGCAGAACGGCCTGGAATTGTCATAAGATGGTATTTACAGAAGCCATTTCATATGGAGACTATCAACAGCAACCTTGACAACTTCATCGATTACGTAATAATCAAGACAAACATAGATAGATAGAAAGAATAATTTAGCATATAGAGAATCCAGGAAAGTTGGAAAATTCGAACAGAACTTTTAGTTTGACAAGGAACTCGGATAATCGTTTTATATGAGTGGAGTGGCACTTTGTAGTAATGGCCTTGCCTTAGCTATACAAGAATAAATTAAATAGTACACTTAAGCAATCTTCATGCAGAATAAATTAATTGTGATGATTAACACTACAAAACGATTTTCTTGTAGTGGCCCATGCAACGTTTTTTATTGAAGGTCAAGGCTGGTTGTCTCCGTAGAGATAAGGAAGTAGGGCACTACAAGCAATTACATTCAATTTTCATGGCCGCAGAATAAGTCTATGTGGCTGGCATCTCCGCCAACTGATTGGGACGATGTATTGGCTTAACTTAGCTAGACATATGCACGTGACGATGGAACCTACTGATTATCAAGAGATTAGGATATATTTGGCCATTATCGTTGTTTGATGGATACTGACTGCTTCAATCTTCATAATTTCTTCAAGTGTATTTCCAGTTTATGTTTCTGATTCATGTTTGGTCAAAATATTAAGAATATTTTTAATTAACTAATTCACCTAACCTTTGAAGATTAATATTTGATGATCTAACCTTAGAAGACTATTATAATGAAGTATTATGGTATTTATTTGGGAGAGGTTGCATTATAAAAGCTTATAATAAGAGAAGAAATGAGGCAGGACAGCAGGCGTCCATTTGAGACACGTGAGGGTGAAGTTGTTTACAAGTCTTAATCAGAATGAAGGAGCAAGGGAAGAAGATAGTAGCTTACTTTTGTCTTCTTACATTAACAAGGGCCAACTTTTATTACACGCCACATATTTCTTATTACATATCTTAATCAGAATGGGTTAACCAGGGAATAAGATAATAGTTTATCTTTGTCTCATATCTTCAACTCTTTTCTCTCTGTATATAATCCCTATAAACTTCCCAAGAAATTCGTCAAACCACAAAGCAACTTCTTTTCATTTTCCTCTCCATTTCAATTCTGAGTCCATTTGATCAGTTTTTGTTCCTTGTAGTGTCGACTGTCAAGCAGCTTAGAGTAAACTAGAAAAAAAAAATGGCACAAAAAGTAAGCTCTCCATCTGCACTTAAACAGGTGATCATATTTTTAGTAATAGGAAGACAATTCTCTATTATTATCAGGGTAAGTTTTTATTGATTCACTACTATAATATTTAATTATAACTTTACTCTATTTCTTACATTTCTTTTTATTCTTTTTTGTAGTTATAAGAATACATGTAGGTAATGATACGGTGATTTATCTTATAGTACTTGGAAAGAAAAATAATCCAGGTAATATAAGCTCAAAATATGGTTACAATGGCAAAGGTAATGGAATAGTCAAAACTTGCTTTGACTCTTTCTTAGATAGCCAAAGTTTACATATTTTTGAATATAGCATCCCTTGTAAGTTGCCCAATGAATTTATCCAAATTGCTAGAAGAGTTTTTCCAAAGAAAAAAAGACTTTGGTGCATACAACTTTGTAGTCAATAATTGCAAGGATTTTGCATCCTATTGCAAAACAGATCATGGTCTATTTATTCAAAAAGAATTATTCATCAGTGGCATAATAAGGATAGATTCGAATATTCCACACCAAATTTATTTAATTAGAATAATATCGTAATGACATATCATTCAATATATCATGATTTACTAATTTACATGAGGCGTGTTATCGAATTTTGTAAAGATTGGGATAAGCTTTGAAAAGAATAATATTATTTATTGTATCAATATTGTAAACCGTTGTATTAGCTAATAAATAATAAAGTAAATGTTAAAAAGTGAAGATTTTATGGCATACAAGGCCAGCAATCACTCCAGGCCCAATAACAGAATAGCCCAAACGCAGGACAAATTTTAGAAAAAAATAATATTTGTTTTCACTTTTGTTAAATACAAATAAATTATAATTAAAACTAGAGTTAAATTCAAACTAAATTTAACATTAATACTAGTTGGCTCGATTGCCACTTGAATTTCTATGATTACATTAAGTTTAAACTGTTTCTAATTGATTAGAGATGTCAACGGTGAGTGTTGATGGAATAAATAATAATATTTTATAGATAAATAGTATCATTGATTGAATAAATAATATTATGAAAAAAAATTTTTGACTTGAATTTAAATAAATTGTTAAACTAAAACTGCACCTTAAATAAAGCCAAAATGTTGAGTTGGCTTAATTCGAATTTTCGCCTTAATATTTGGAGCTTGCATAAATTTGATTAATTAATTAACTAAACTTCTTGACCAAAGATGAAAATCAAATTGGCCAACCCAGCACAATTGGTGCTCTTAAACTTGTGTGATTATCCCTTGATTTTGACGAGTCAAGATTTTCACCCACTTTAATCTTTAATGATCTTGATTTGTGAAGAAATTAAGTGGTGGATCATAATTTGTGAATGAAATGGGACAGTGAAGATATGGTCCATCTTCTTTTTTTTTAGACTTAAGTTTCTACGTGATTGAAGATTAATTTTGATGATTAACACTACAAAACTTTGTGATTAATACAACTAAACGTAGGATTTAATTAATGGCCAAAGAACTTATTCCCATCTAAGGTTTCCTTCGATGACAAAATTCTATCCTTCATCTTTTTAAAATTCAAATACTTATTTATTGACTAAATTATTGATTGAGTTTAATGGTTAATTATTAAATATTAATAATTAAAAGAATATATTTATCTTTTTAATAATAAAAAGTTAAAAAATAATAAAATAAAATTTATCAAAATATTAAAAACTATAAATTTAAATATTAAAATAACAATAAAATAGATTATAAAAATATTAAACCTTTAAAAAAATATAAAAAATTTAAAAAAAAACTGTTAATAACAGTGGTCACCTAAAATTAAAACAGGTGACTAAAAAATGTCATATAGTTGTGACTACCTCCATTATTATTGATGATCGAAAAAGGTCGGTTAGTAAACAATAGTTTACAAAATCAAAATCCAATTATTTTTTTTTTTACTGTAAATGATTTTGATCACTATTAGTAAATAATTCAATTACTATGGATGTAATTTACCCTATAAAACATTGTAATTAGCTAATCAACTTAGATACCAAAAAGTATGTGATAAGAAAGATGAAAACTTTATGCTTTGAACGTGTCAAAACATTGTAAAAATGACAAATAAATAAGCATAGCAGAAATTACCAAATTAAATAGAGAATACAAAACAAAGTAAAAAAGAAAACGATAATTAACATGGCGTAAATTGCTTTTTTTTTACTAAACTTTGTCATCGTATATAAAAAATATTATGCAAACATAAATTTTGTCACCACTATCAATCAATTCTTAAACCAATTCAATATATATTACCTTTTGATATGTAACTTATAGAGTTTGGTCAAAATAGACAAATTTGCATTTGAAATTATAAAACAATTTGGAATGTTTCATTAAATTAAATTTTAAAAAAAATCAAATAAAGTAAATTACCATTTTGTCGAAACTATTTTTTTTTCAAAATTATCATATAATTCCAAATAAAATTTTTAAATATCCAAATAACTAAGAACCCATGTATTTTCTTTTCTTTTCACCTTCACCCCATTTTCCTCTCTTTTCGATTTGAAATTGGGAATGATAACACATGATAATAGTTGTATAGATTGGAATGTCAATAATACATATTTGTATGATTGGAAGATTATAATTTTTGAAAATGTTAGGGGTGTTAAGAAATTTTTTCAAGGGGTTTTGGGATATTCAAAAAGATTTTGGGGTCTTTTAAAGTTTAAAATGTGAATATACATTTCAACAGTTTTAAAAAGCCCCAAATACTAAAAAGAATGCAATAAATTAGTGGCACATATATATCTCATTACAAATTGTTAGGATCATCATAGTATTTTTTAAAAATATGAGGGCAAATAAGTACTTTCAAAAGAAGAGGCGCTATCATTAGGGCTTCTAAGAGGGATTGATTTTTAAGTTTTGAGCTCTTTTTAAATTTTTATGTCTAGAATGTTTAAGTCTAATTTGTAGATGAGTTTTTTTTTTTAAAAAAATTAATAAATGTTAAAATTATCATGCTGTCCTTGCATCATTTGTTTAAAATAAAATTTGATTTTGGATAAAAAAATATTATTTATATCATCTAGCGATGGAAAATGCATTTCAGCCAAATCTCCGTGGGAATATGTTATTTACTCAAACCAAAGTTATAATTGACACATCAAATATATTCCTAAATGATCTAAATAATAAAAAATAAATAAATTATTTCCCTTTAAAAAAACAAAGACAATTGAATGTATACAAACAAGAAAATTGCAATCAATAATTGATTAATTTCAATATCTGATCTCAAATTCGTGGAAAATAAAAGCATATGTGAAGTCTCAAATCCAAGTTTATGTTCGATAAAAAATTCAATCAATTAATAGATGTGACCCCCAAAATTATATAAAATTTTTGCTATTTTATATTTTATATTGTATCCAAAGCAAATTAAAGTTTTTGGATGTCCGATTACCCAAACCTTTTGTGGGGGTGGTTTCGATGTGAAATTTAAACCCCAAACAAAATTTAAAGGAAATTTTAATGAGTGATGCCTTTTTGCAATTTTTTTCTTTTAATCAAAACTAATAATAAATAGAACTTAATTATTTCCTGAAATATTAGTGAATTTATCCTTCTAATAGTTTAATTACCTCATAAAAAAATTCTCTTTTTTTTCTTTTTTATATTTATTTCCTTTTAACATTAGTAGAGAGATTGTCATTTTCCAAATAAACATAAAATTTGTAAATTTTATTTATATTTGAGTGCATCAGATTTTAGTATTTTTTTTTAAGACTTTTTTTAATTAAAATTTTTTGGATAATTGATTTCTTTAGATATTTTTAGAAATAAATAATATAAGTGGACGTTGTAAAGTGAAGATACTGAGGCATACAAGACCAGCAGGTGTTCCATCCAGGCCCAGTGACAGAATAGCCCAAACACAAAACAATTTTTAGAGAAAAATATTTGTTTTCACTTTTGTTAATTACAATTGAATTATCGATAGAGCTAACAGTAAATTTGAGCCTGATCTGTATGCTTAAATTAAGCTCAAACTTGTTTGAATTGATCAAAGTTATTGTTGGAGGATAGTGATGGAATAAATTGTATAAACTATAAATAAATAGTATTATTGAAGAGACGAATAATATTAGGCCAAAAGACTTATTCCCACCCATAGTTTGGGGCGGGAACAAAGTCTCATCCCCAAGTTTTTAAAAACCTGGTCTCTTACCTTTGAATCAAAATTTAAACATATTTTATAATTTTTTAAATAAAATGATTAAAATACCCTTTAACCAATAAAAATTTATAATAAAATTATAAAATAATTTTTTTAAATATGTATATTAAAAAAATTAAAATATATATTTAAAATTTTAAAAATTTTTAAATAGATAATAACAATACCATGCCCACTCCAAGGTGGTCGCTGATAACCCAGCACTGTGCGGTCGCCTCCCGGCCCACCGTTCCGTGGGAGGGGCAGGTAAACATGACCCAAAACCACGGTTGGGACCAATACCGATCCTTTCTCCTCGCAAAATGATCTGACCGCCTCCTCCAAAATGAGGCGGCCAGATTTGGCGGCCGCCTCCCCTAGAACTAGGTGGCCGGATACGACCACCTGGTGAGTTTATCAACTGCCACCACATCGGCATCGACGGTGGCAATCAGTTTATTTTTTATTAAAATTTTAAAATTTTTATATTTATATAAAATTTATTTTATTATTTTGTAAAATTTTAATCATAAAATAACATAATTACCCCTGGAATGTTACTATTTACAATTATATTTATTATTGAATTTGATCAAAAGGTGAGAGACCAGGTTTTTGAAAACTTGAGAATGAGACTTTGTCCCCGTCTTAAACTATGGGTGAGAATATGTCCTTTGGCCATAATATTATTAGTAGAATAAACAAGTATTATATATATAAAAAAAAAAAAAACTAAATTGTATTTGAACACACTATTGAATTAAAACTCTAATTCGAATAGAGTCAAACAGCGAATTGATTTAATTAGAATTTGGAACTGACATAAATTTAATTAATTAATGAAGCTTCTTGACCAGAGATGAAAACAAAAGTAGCCAAACCATCACAATTAGTGCTCTTAAACTTGCGTGATTAACACTTGATTTTGAGGAGTCAAGATTTTCACCCACTTTTTATCTTCAATGATCTTGATTTGTGTAGAAATTAAGTAGTGGATCTTAGTTTACGAATGCGATAGGACAATTAAAACATGGCCCATCTTCATCTTTTTCAGCCTTAAGTTTTCACTTAATTGGAGATTAATTTTGATGATTAACACAACTAAGCACAGTAATTAATTAATTGGTTGATTAACATAAACATAATTGTCATAACCCACTTCACTTTTTCTACTCCTTGATTATGCACTTACAACCTTTTAATAATAAATTTAAACTTAACTTTAATTGCTTTGAAGCTAATTTATCTATCTCAATATCGATTTATATATATATTTACTTATACAATGTAAAAATAGGTTAATAAATAAATAAGCAAGTGAAAGGAAGATGGGTATATTGGGATACAATTATTCATTTAAGCAATGATTAGGATTAATGTTAATGGTGTTTATTAAGAGAGAAATGAGAGGTTAATTAATTTCAGAATGTAATTAATTATTGTTTGATTCCTTTGTAGATGGTGCTCTAACATCATTATTAATATGTAGATTAACTCCAATGTTAAACTCTTTAATATTATTAGTTTGGGATTATTAATTAAAATAATCAAGGGGTTTATACAAAAATTACTATACATTCCACTTTTATACTCGTGGAATCGTTGGTCTCAATTTTGATAAAATTACAACCATATATAAAATTAATTTTCAGTTATTCTACACCTTATTTAAAAATCAATTTCAAGATTTCCAAGTGTCTAAATTGTTTTTGACTCTTCACTATAGGAAACCAGGTTAGATACGATTGTTTTTTATGCAGCCAAAGGACTTGTTCATCCTCTGGACAATATTTTAATCATTGATTTAATTTTTTAAATAAAATGACTAAAATATCATTTTAAAAAATAAAAATAAATTATAAAATTATAAAATAATTTTTAAATATATAAATTTTAGAAAAATATTTAAATTTTTTAATTTAAAAATATTATAAATTTAAAAATATATTAAAAATGTTAAAAATTTTAAAATTTTAAAGTAGTCACAGTCACCGATGCCGATGACAGCGGCAATCGATCATGGAATCAAGTAACCGTTTTCAGTCATCTGGTTCTAAGAGAGGCCAGATCTAGCCTCCCCGTTAGGTGGAGGTGACCAGATTTGGCCCTTCTAATTTTGGCGGAGGTGTCAGAAACAATGGTCGAAAACAGTCGGTGGGACTAAGACCGACCCTTTTTAACTGTTTTCGATTGTTTTTTCTAGCAAAGATGGTCAAATCTAGCTGCCTCCTCCAAAATATGAGAAGCGCTAGATTTGGCTGCCTCCACTGGCCTCCCCTGAAACCAGATGATAAAAAACGACTACTTAGTTCTATTATCGACGGTGGTAGCTATTTTAATTTTTTAAAATTTTAATATATTTTTAATATTTAATATTTATATAAAATTTATTTTATTATTTTATAAAATTTTGATCTGAAAATGATAAAAGTATCATTGAATTGTTACTGTTTATCATTAGATTTGATATTAAATTTGATCTAAGGGTGAGATTTTGAGTTTTTAAAACCTAGAAGGTGAGATTTTGTCCCCGCCTCAAACTATGGTTGGGAACAACTCCTTTGGCCTTTTCATGCTATATTGCACAAATTTGTGATTGAATATTTGTTTGAATGTAGTTTTTGGAGGTTTTAACTTTTTTGAAAAAGTTAAGATATTAGTTTATATATTAAGTTTAATGGATTTTATTAATGCTTAGATTTAGAATGTTGTTAATTTGTTGGGATCAGAAAGGAGTATAATTTTTATATGAAGGAGTATATATATATATATATATATATATATTACTGAAACCTAATTTTTATGCAATATGGAGTGTTATTATGTTCGCTTATTGTTAATTGAGTAATTTAGGGATGATAAGTTATTGTTGATTTACACTTCGACTTTAGATTAAATTCATGGATTCTGAAAGAAAGGTTTTGATTAAAGGACATGTCTCATGACTCATTTTGTTCAAGTGGGGAAAAAACTACTTTTAAATACACATATCATTTATGATAGGAAGATAATTTTTTTCACTCTAAACAATACAATTGATGGAAGGCCAAAGGACTTATTCCCACCTAAGGTTTCACTCAAGTGTCGTCCCGCCCTCTAACGTCTAAAAATCTAAACATCTGCTTATTAGCTATTTTTCTTATAGTTTTGTAAACATTTTTCATAAAACAATAAAAATATCTTTTTATTAAAAAAATAAAAATTTGTAATAAAATTATAAAATAATATCTAAATAAAAATATATTAAAAATTTATAAAAATTATAAAGTTTTTCAATAATTTTAAATTTTAAAAAATAAAAAAGACAGTCACCGCCACTGACAATATCGCTAGTAAAAATGGTTATCGTTAATTGAATTAAGTGATCGGAAATGCCCACCTAATTGTAGAGATTACCAAATTTGACCGTCTTTGCTAACAACCATGGTCAAAAACAATTACTGAAACCAAGACTGACCATTTACAATCATTTTCAACAATTTTTGCTAATGGAGGTAGTTAGATCTAGCTGCCTCCTTCAAAATAAGAGATGATCAAATGAGGTGGTTAAATCTGACCACTCCTGAACTAGACATTCATTTTCGGTCACCTGGCTATGGTGGCTGCTTTTAAATTTTTAATATTTTTATATAATTTTTAATATTAAAATAATATTTTATATTTTTAAAAATTTTATTTTATTATCTTTAAAATTTATTAATAAAATTATCAAAATACCTTTCTGATCTTTAAAATGTTACTATTAACCATTAAATTTAATCTTTAACTTCGATCAATAGGTAAGTATTTAAGTTTTTAAAATTTAAGAGATGAAAATAGCCTTTTAATGAAATTTTGGGTGGGAGTATGTCCATTGGCCTTGATAAAATTTGATAATTTCTTATATTCAATGAACTCTAAGTGTTACCAAAAAAAAATCCCTTCCAATACATGTGTATTATCACTCTACTCACATGATCTTTGTTAATAATTGGAATCTAAATGTTTTCCAACAGGATTTACCAACCCCTTCCTCACTTGTCAAGCCAATTTAAATGAATGATGTTACATTCCCACCACACTCTTATGACATTGTTCAAATAAAGGGTGAACATGTTTACTGCTACTTTGTCCTTTCTCCTACTTCATCACAAGAGTTTGCTTTTCAATATAAATCTTTACTTTATTTTAAATTATGTTGAACTAAACACTCACGTCATAAAGAGATTTTTTATCATCGATTCAATATCACATCATTTAGTTTGCTACTTTATTTACTCATAATAAAAATTTATTCATATGGTCAAACAACATAGGCTAACCCTTTACGGTCATTTTCGGCTCCTGATATTGTCGGAGACGGCTAGATCTGGCCTTCTCCATCGACCTTCCCTGGAATCAGGTGATCGAAAATGACCACCTAGTTCTATTATGGGCGACCACCGCCGCCAGTGCTGGCGGCGGTGGCTGATTCAATTTTTAAAATTTAAAAATATTTTTAATATTTTATATTTATATAAAATTTATTTTATTAATTTATAAAATTTTAATATTAAAAAGACAAAAATGCCCATGATTATTACTGTATACTATTAAAAAAATTATAAAAAATTGGGTTACAGGTGGGAGACTGAGTTTTTAAACTTAAGCCAGTGAGAATTTGTCCCCGCTTCAAACTATGGGTGGGAAATAGTCCTTTGGCCTTTTATCAATTACATAAAATATAACTTTTTCTTCTTAGACAAATTATCTTAGCTTAAATTAAGCATAAAAGTTACATGGTATTTATCTATTTACAGGATATCTTTTCAATAAACATTTTTTCAAGAAAATCTATCCAAACAAATACAACAATTTGAAGAACTATAAAACATCTCTTGTTTGTTATATGACAAGGAACACAAACAGACCATTCAACCCACGATAATGAGAAGACTTTTGTTAACAAAGAATCATTTCAAAGTCTACCAAAAACGATTCTTCTATTCTCCTTTGTGAGAATAAGAAAATTTTATCTTTTTCTTTATAATCAAGAGTTATTATAGGTATTCTCATTTAGCTGAATTATAATAAGAATAATAAATTCATAGAATCATATATAAAATATGAATGCCTTGATATAATTACTTCTTTTGAATCTTATAAATATAAAAGGTCGCCTAAAAAAATAAAAAGATATACATATGCACACATAAAACCATGAGAAACACAAACACTTAAAATATCTTTTGTTGAGTTAGAATCTATTTAGCCTAACTTATGAAAATTAACTTATAACAATGTTTATAAGTTAAATTAAACTTTAAAACATTTTTAATTGTAAGTAGTTACGTATTTGGTTAAAATAGTTATAAGTAATTGATAAATGGTTGACAAGTTATTTTATTATTAAAATGACTAAAAAATAAATTATTTTTATCAAATAATAAATTACATTAAAATAATTTGTTATTATAATATTATGAAAATATATTTTTATCATAATACTATATGATTTAATTTTAAAATATAAACAAATACTTTATAGGTAAATATTTTATTAAAAATTTATATAAATAATTTTTAAATTCATTAAAATTAATATAAATGAAAAACTAATCAAAATAAGCCCAAAATATAATGGGATTTCAAAGTAATACATTTGGTTACAGTAACTTATAAGTAACTTATAAAGACTAAAATAAAGAACTAATCATATTATAATTTAATTTAATTTTAGAATTAAATAAACAAACATTTTATTAAAAATTTATACAGATGATTTTTAGATTCTTTAAATTTAAAATAAATGAAAAATTAGTCAAAGTAACCTAAATCGTACATTCCAAGTATAATAAAATTTTAAAATTAAACAAAAGTAATATAGTAATATATTTAGTCAAGACAACCCAACTTATACTTTCAAATTAGGATGAAGTTTCAAAATTAAATAAAAAAATACCGTAATATATTTAGTCAAAATAATTTATAAGTTGAGTATTTGACACTAAAATGAAAAGTTGATTCCTCAATTTTTCTTTTTTTGGCTTATCAATCTAAAAATATCATAAACAAATATGTTAATAAACTGGTTATCAACTTATAAGTCAAGACAATCATCTGTAACTCTCTTATTGAATGGTATTATAAGAAGGATTTACCATTACCAGCAAAGCTGATCTAAATCTCCAAAATAAATAAATAAATAAAATTTATCCATGAGCTTTACAACTTTTCGCCCACACAGATAAAGGCCAAAGGACTTATTCCCACCTATAGTTTCAGGAGGGGACAAAATCCCATTTTCTAGATTTTCAAAACCCAAAATCTCACATTTAAACCAATTTTTTTAACTTTTATGATAAAATGACTAAAATATTTTTTTAAAAAATAAAAATTTATAATAAAATTATAAAATAATTTTTAAATATAAAAATTTTAAAAAAATTTTAAAAAAATTTTAAAATTTGAGTAATAAAAGTAGCCATCGTTGTCGATTCTGACGACAGTGGCGACTGATAAGGAAACTAGTTGGCTATTTTCGATCACCTATTTCCAATAGAGGTCAGATCTAGTTTCCCTGTTTGGTGGAGATGGTCTGGCCGTCTCTGCTAGAAACAATGACCGAAAATGGTCAGTGGGACCAAAGCTAGCCCTTTTCGACCATTTTCAGTTATTGTTTCTGACGTAGCTGATCATTTCCATTGAACGAAGACGTCAGATCTAACCTCTTTTGAAACAAGGTGATCGAAAATAGCTACCTAGTTTTATTATCGGTGGCTACCGCTGCTGGCACTGGTGACGGTGATTGTTTTAATTTTTCAAAAATTTAAATTTTTAGTATATTTTTAAAAATTTTAATTACTTTATTATCTTATAAAATTTTAATCGTAAAATGATAAAATTATTTTTGAATTATTATTGTTTATAATTACATTTAATATTAAACTTGATTAAAGAGTGAAATTTTGAATTTAAAAAACCTGCAATGTGAGATCCTGTCGCTATCTCAAAATATGGTTGGGAGTAAGTCCTTTGGTCTACAGATAAAATATACTCTTGGCATAATGCCAAGAGTGTGAATACAAGTTTCTAAAAGTCAGTCTATAAATTTTATGTTTACATATTTTTTTGCTTTGCAAGGTTTCAATAAAGTTGTTGTGTTTTAACCTAAAAGAAAAAAAAAGTCAAATTTAGATTCTAGATGAGTCTCGAAGATAAATTATAATAATGGATAAAGCTAAATTTTGATCTATATCCATCGCCGCCTATTATGAAAAGCAGTAGAATAATCGTTTATAGCTGGGTTGGTTCAGCCCCTTCAACTTTATTTTATTTTAATTTATGGCCTATCTATCACACATAATAATCAAAAGGAGTTAAAACTAAAACGAAGATGTGCCTGCATGGCCCCCTACTTTCTCTGTCTGCTCACAACCACCACCTCCACCACCACGCCCACTTTCTCTTCACTTTAATCTAAAATGTTTGCCGCCAATTACTCCTTCCTTCTTCAGACTGTCTTTGTATAATTCTCCAAGCTTTGAAGTTCCATTTCTAAGGTTGAGAAGACCCAATATTCAAAAGAAAGTGGGAGCCAAAATTTTCTAAAGCAGTAGTTGAATGTCTATGACCTTTTTGAAGCATGAGCATTGGAATATGGGAATGTTCAAAATTAAAAGACTCGACAAACAGAAAAAGTTGAATTTATTTATTTTTATTTTGAATCATGTTCGTGGATTCGGGGCCTCCACTTTTATTCTTTTTTTTCCAACTCAGAACCAGACCTTCGTCTCCTCTCCTTCTACGTGTGAACCACACTGAATTTTTCTTTATAATAAAATACTTTCAATGTAGAAAATACTAGCAATCGAGTCAAGGCTTCCCATTGCACCCCAATCTCAGACATGGGTATAAAAATAATCACATGATGTAGTTGGGATTTAATTTCTTTATATGAACGAAAGCATATATTCCCATTAAGTTGGTCGCAATTCTTGCGAATCTTCCCCATTACTCTAAAGTTGGGTATTGTGTTCATGAGACCTGTCACAGTTACCCCATAAAGTTCTTCAGATTCTCATATATATTAATCGATCGTGACCATGGGGGGTCAACTTCAGCATATAGAAGCTTTAATTGTATTGCTTTTGAGAAGTGAAAGAAGGCTTATCTACCTTCCTTTTATGTGGCATGCAACTAGGCCTGAAAATTTATCAGAAAAAGATGGTATTCGGGTAAAAGGAGATTGAATTTGCATTGTGAATTATGAGCTTTTTGGGCGGTGACTGAATTGAAATGAAGGCAGTGAATAGTGACAGGTATATCAGTCTGATTGTGACCCGAGGGGTTAAAAAAGAAGAATTTATTGAAATTTATTGTTTTCCCAAAAAAAAAAAAAAAACCACCTTAAATTAAATGCTTCCACCTTTCTAAATTCCTTCTCCTTCCTTCCATTCAACTTTTAAACTTTACTTTTGAATCACTCCCAGATCCACATTAATTGATTGGAATTACAACGCAACACACAAAATTGATTAGTGTGAAGTTTATTAGCAACTTCGGTTTGTATTGAATGAGAGAGGAGGTTTCCAAAATGACATTTAATATTACCACCATCACCCATTTAAAATTTTTTGACATTTTGGATTCAAAATTTTTAACCAAGCAAAGATGGTGTCATGGCTGCCACCACATCTTAATATTCTTTATAAGGAGCCTCAATCACCCTAAGTTACGTTCTTTTTCTCTACCAGTAACCTTCCAAATTTCTTCACTGAAATCTCTTGGAATTAAGATGGTGGAGAAGACCAGAGACGGGAAGATCAATTGCAGCTCCAAGTAAGGAAAGAGGGACGTTCTCGTCAAAATAAAAAAGAAAATTATTTTAGTGTAATAAAATATTCTGAACGAAATCTGAAGGATCCCATTTTGTTACAACCCTGTGATAACTCAATTCAAACAAATTTGATTATGACATTTTTATAAACTATAATAGAATCCCAATAACAATAAAAATATATACTTTAAAATTATTATTTTGAGACCATGGGCTGCGACGCATCCAACGGCTCAAATATTCCCGATAATTAAACCATCAGTAAAAGAAAGAAAAAAAAATTGGAAAAAAGGACGCCGTTAAAACTGAAAAACCTGTCCTATAAATGAGCAACAACGCATCTTTAAATAATAATAATACATAAATAAAAAAGAAGAACAGTTTGGATATAGAGAAGAGTCAAGTTATATTCGCTAAAGAGATGTGAAGTCAATGTTATTGTTTTTAGACAACAGAAAACTCAGCCCAGCTCGACTCAACTCAACTCAGAGAGATAGATAAAAGAGAGAGAATCAGGGATTTGTGTGTTGGGGTTCAAGATCTTGTTAGATCCACCAAAACCAACCGTAAGAATTCTTTCACATTTCTCCTTTAACTTCCTTCTTCCTCCTCCTCCTTCTTCTTCTTCGTCATGTCTCTTTCATTTACATTTTTGTTTGAACAGGTCATGTGCTTGATCTCAAAAAACGCCCTTGTTTTTTCTTCTTCTTCCCTCTTTTCAACCCTTTTCTCTTCTGGGGTTCCTTTTTGTTTTGTCATTTTTTCTATTTGGGTTTCAAGATTTGTTCTTTTTTTTCGTTTTTGTGGTGATTGTTTTGCACGTTGCATTGTGGATTTTGCATGCATTTTGGGGTTTTATTGTTTAAATTTTTGTTTCATCTTGATAGTGTACTTCTTAATCCCTGAAAGTTTTGATTTTTATTTTGAAGTGTTATGAATCTTTCTTTTTTAATTTAATAAATGCATATATTTTGTTTATATCTTTCCCTTATGCTGTGTTATTTATTGTAACAATATAAATAGAAAGCATATATGTATACAAAAAATTTTTTTTTATCACCATGCTTTGATCTGTATATTTCCTTTTTTGTATCTATCCTCACGATCAGTGTTTTTCCCGAATTTGCTTTAAAATGTTGTGGGAATAATGGACTTGTTAATTATTTTGTGCTGAAGTGCCGGAAAGCACAGTGAAAGTAAGGGGTAGAAGATTGTAGCAAAATTCGTTGAGACATGAGATTTACTTCACTTTATGGCACATTTGGTGGCTGTTCTTTGAAAGCTTGCACATGAAGGGGTCATGAATCTATGAAACTTGATTGAAATTGAAGTTATTTTAGATTATGAATTAAATTTTTTCAAAATATGGAAAGTTTAAATCCTAAGATTAAAATTTTAGTGCTTAATTTTTCCAGATCTATATTATAATTTGTTGTGGAGAGTTAGTGATATTAGACCTCTCTCACCGAAAAGCTAGAGATGAGGCTTTTCCTCAAGCCTGTTCCTAATCGATGTGGGACAACCCAATAACCCCTCATCAGGCATCGGGATACTTCTTACAACCAGTTATCTGGAAGAGCAATGGGCTATTGGTTAGACTTTCATGTAAACCAGTCAGTCCCGTGGATTCTTGGGTGGGGTTGTTGCAACCGGGCTTTGAAAACAATGTTAGGTGCCCAATAAAGGGTGAGAATTTCCCTTTGTGGAACAAACCAACGTGTAGAGCATCGATTCATGGAGTTCTCCGAAGCCTTCTTTTTTGTTATGTTTTTTTATGTTTGCAATGTTTTTTGGGCTGTCATAAGAAGTGTACTTTTATTTTAGAATTAGAACTATTTATTTTCTGTTTGTTAGGAAACTGCTATTGATCAGCGTTCTCTCTCTGTGTTTTTATTTGCGAGTTTTTGTACTATGTTTAGTTGTATGATTTGGAGTTCGGAATTGGAGTTTTCATTTTTAATTGAATTGTGTGCATGGAGATTTAATATTATTCAAAAAATTATAGATGTAAGGGAAATAATAGGTGATAAAGACAGATAGTTACTTGCTCCCACTATATGCAAATGCTTTTTTATGGTATATTTGATAAAAAAATTATTTCCTCCAAATATTGAAATCGATAATACAACTTTTAAACTCTTTCTTGAACTAACGTGAGCAATTTGAAGTTTTGAATATTCTCTGAACTCATGAACCTCAAAACAACCATAAAATCTTCTTACTCATATTGCATTTAATTATTTGCTTTTCTAGGTTGTGCTTTTGTCTGTCCTTTGGCTCCAATATATTTTCTGAAGATTTATTCAGATTGAGGATGACCTTTTTCAATGATTTCACATGGAGATCATCTTATCAGGCACTGGGATATGGATAGAATAGTGTTTCATGGTTGTTTTAGGTGTGATGATTAATTAACATGTTTGGCTTTTGTTGGATAGAATAGTGTTTCATGGTTGTATTAGGTGTGATGATTAATTGACATGTTTGGCTTTTACTATTTTGTATGCATGAACATACAAATAATATAAGTATGTTGCAATCAATCTATTTAAGGATGAATTTTTGTAGGCTCTTTATCAGCATCGAGGAAGTGTGTATGTGCTTTTAATGAGTCGCAAATGTCATTATTATGAAGCATAATGAACTTCATTGTTGCATTTTTCATACAGGGTGATGGGGACAGAACCCATGAACGTACACATGGATAAGAAGCCAAATGGTGCTGTGAAGTCAAATGGTGCACCTCACGATAATGTTTATGTTGCCGCAAAAATTGCAGAAGACCACATTGAAGCAAAGGACTATGATGTGAAAGAATGCACTGAAGAAAACTCGGTTGATGGTTGTTGTGACAAACAGGATGTAGTAGTTTTTAAAAGCAAAATATTTGATACTGATGAGGCTTTGGATCGAAATGAGAGTCCTGGATCTCAGAAGTCAAGCTTTCCTACTTCTAAACCTCATGGTCCTGCTAATGTGCGTACAAGTAAAACTGTCGCTCAGCCTTTTTCTCTGGCAACCGAAAAGCGTGCATCAGGCATAACTCGGCGGGTTGGGTCTGAATCTGCAGCTGATGTTAACAATGTCCGAACCCCTATGCCTAAGAAGACTTCACAGGTAATGGAAACCCAGACTGGTGTATTTTGATGGATGTCATTCCCTTTTATTTATTCAAGTGAGTAAATCAATGATCAAAATGAAAGGCAGCTGTGGCTAATGTCTGCTAAGGTGGTTATCTCACATTCCCTTTATGTGTTAATCGGAATGTAACTAGATCATAACCTCTGTGGGAATTACAAAGTTCTGTGAATCTTGTTTGGAATCATCTATTTTGCGATTATAATTGTAAATTTTATGAAGTTGCCGGTCTTAAACTCTTTCAATTATTTCTAGCCAAGCTCACCCCTGACATCAAAGAAGCTATCTCAACTTGATAATAGGAAGCTTCCAGATGAGGAAGATAATTGTTCGGTTGCTTCCTCGTATCCTGTGTTTTCTGTTTTGCGCTTTTCATGTTCAAGTCTTTTTTTTAACTATATTGTTGTACATTTAGTTGGGTTTATATATTGGATTATCCTTAGCTATAAGATAGCACTGCCACATCGATCCGAAAGGTTACCATTGGAGCAGCTCCTAAATTTCTATCTTATGATCGGGCTGAGAAACGGAAGCAGGTATACCATGAATCTATAATTAATGTATAGTTTCTTTATTGTGTCTGTATTGCATTTATTAGTCTTTTTATGCTTGTCGTAATTTCCCTTGTCTAGTTCTACTCAAAATTAGAGCAAAAACAGCGAGCATTAGAGGCAGAGAGAATCCAGTGCGAAGCAAGACAAAAGGTGCACTTTTTTAAATCTCTTTCTCATAATGTATATGTTCACACAGTTTTTTTTTTTTTTTGTCACATACTTGTTGATGCTATTATTGAAGAAACCACCCCACCCCTAAAAATTTCTTGTACCTATTTCCAGGAAGAGCAAGAAGCTGCCATTAAGCAACTGAGAAAGAGCATGTTTATCAAAGCAAATCCAGTTCCTAGTTTTTACTATGAGCCACCCCCACCAAAGGCTGAACTGAAGAAGGTATTTTTTTTTTTTTCATGATTCTAAGTCCCTAAACTTTTTTAATGTTTATGGAGATGGTGTAAGTCCTTTAATTAAAGGCATGTTTCTAAGTCCCTAAACTTTCTTTGGTCTAGGATTATCTACAAACTAGAGCAATGTAAGTCCAGAGTAGCTTACATGGACTCAAATTTCTCAGTTTCTTATCAAGCCATGGAAAATGAAAAATTTAAATATAAGATAAAATGTAGATGCAGGTTTGTGAGATGTTATTGTAGTAAGTAATAAAATATTAGCAGATATTCACTGGACCTATTATTACTGGAATGAGAATTGGCTTATTTGTACCTGCAGCTTTTGATGAAACACAAAATATTGATGATCTTATGTCTCTGATGCCAGCTTCCATTGACAAGACCCAAATCTCCAAAACTAAACAGTTTAAGCCGGAGAAAGAGCTGTGGTGATGCAGTAACTTCCCCTGCTGGCAAGGAAAGAGTTTGTGTTCGGGCACAGCGCCACAGCCTTGGTACCTGCAAAGTAGAATCCCCTGCTTCCACTACAAAAGTTAAGGTGCCAGGACAGAATACTAATGGCTCTTGCAAGGTGAAAAACCAACTGAAGCAGGCAGAGACAACACATACCTCCCCTCAGAAGATCACAGAGCAAGCGATTGCAGATATCAGTGTTGAGTCCTGAACTGCTGGTTTTTAACTAACTATTCAAGTTGGAGGAGTAGTCTTCAATTTTCATTAATGCCATATGGACGTTCCAAAAGAAATAGCCTGTTTCTTTTCAGCTGCGATGACTTGTTTTAAGTGGTTTGTGTTGATGTGAATTGTATATTTTTGTAAGTTATCTTGGTACATATCATGTTATATATAGAGCTATAAATTTTAGCATGGACCAAACTGTGTTGTTTCATCAAATATTTTTCTTAGCAAATGGAACTTGATATTCTAAGTTGTCTCCAGCTGCTAGATTCTTTCACTCTCTTTTGCATTGAATATGTTTTCAGGGTTTTGCTTTGGATTGTAACATCTGCTCTTCATTTTTAGTGCACATTGTTCTAAATTGTGGTAGGTTTCGCATCTGGATTTCCTTAATTGTTGAATTGCGCGCCTAATTTAAATGGAATCAAGAAATGCAAATTTGCGGTGGTAGAGGGATGTACATGCTTAATTGAACATAGAATGGAAGTGTGTTTTTTGGTTAGGACTCTGTGAATTCTCAATGTTATGGATACAGGGAAGGAAAAGTTTTTTAGACCTATGAATTTCTAATATTATTAATGCTTCCCCACAGTTTTAAAAATGACTCTGGGCAACAAATGACATTGGTATTCATATATATTATATTTTGTGAAAATTGCTTGGAATTCTGTTATGTTAAAAGAAAACTATGGCAAGGTTAAAAATGGGGCATATATTTGATGGCATAATAAATTATGGCGAACATTATAATATTTTAAAAACTTTTTGTCTTAAATTTAATTACAATAACTATGGGGGCGTAGCAAATTTTACTGATAAAAAATCTATTACAAACATTACAAGTTCCACCGTCCCAAAAATCTAGTTATGAAGTAGCCTCCGAAACAATGACTACCTTAATTTCATCTTCATCTTCTTCTTTCATTCTTCAAACCTTTAAACCCTCAAAACCTTCAATAATCTCCAACACAAAGTTCCTGCCTTTGACCATTATATCAACTTCTCAACCAAAAACAACCACAAAAAATGCTCAAAAAACCGCTTCCAGGTCTCGCAGAAGGTCCTCATATGGCACCTCGAGGAGGTCCATTCTCAAGAAAAGCTTCTCTCAAGAGCAGGTCACTTTCTCTGCACCCCTCTCTGGTGAACCCCACGTGGGGATTGTTGGTGGAGGCATGGCGGGTCTTGCTTGCGCTCTGAGTCTGGACCAGAAAGGTGTTAAGTCTACTGTTTTTGATACGGTTAGTCAGTTGTGCTTTCTTTCTTTTTTTTTTTTTTTTGTGTGTTCAATTTTTTTTTCTGAGGTGAGAAATGTGTGTTTTTAAGTGGGGTTTGTACCGAGTAATTAGTATTAAAGCTTAATTCATTGAATGAGATGTTCTACAGTTGAGACACGAGTATTAAGATCCATGTTGCTTGTAATGAGTCATCTGAAACTTGGAAAATTATTACGAAGTTGGTGTTTGGTAATGTAGAATGACACTTTGTGAATGCACCTTCTATATTATTATGTGCATCAAATTCATGATTGACATTGTCATAACTTTTTGGAACTCTGATTCTACTATGTTTGGTGTATTAGGGGATTCATGGTTTGGGAGGAAGAATGGGAACCAGAATAATTGATCCTCTACCACTAATATTTGATCATGCAGCTCAGTTCTTTACTGTGAGTGATTCTCGGTTTGGTCAGTTGGTTGATGGTTGGTTGGAGAGAGGTCTGGTGCGGCAGTGGGAAGGTATGATTGGGGAGCTTGAAGTGGGTGGCCAGTTCGTTCCATTTCCTTCTTCCCCTCCAAGATATGTTGGCCTTAATGGAATGCGCCCTCTTGCTGACTCTTTATTGACCCAGGTAACTAATCTTTCTCCACTGGGATGTGCCAAGTTGTATCATGACTATAATTCCTTAAAAAACATCTTACCCTTTTATGCACTGGCTTGATATTACCAATTTGGTTAAGCTATATGCTATGCAAGGTAATACATTGGTATGCCACTTGATATTGAAATAGGTAAATCAAATACCTTTCTTCTGCTTGTCATGGATGAATTTATTTTGATACTTTGTGCAGACGTCTATGGTTGATGTTGTGAGACCTTGCTGGATAAGTAAACTTGAGCCATTTAACGGGATGTGGCACTTGAGTGAGAATGGAAAACCTCGCGGGCAGTTTGATATAATTATTATTGCTCATAATGGTGATTTTGAGCTGCCCTCCTTGCTTCTACCTATGAATTTAGTTACTGTTATATATTCCTGTTTTGTGTTGAGGATATGTTATTTTGTTGCTTATTGTTAACATACATGTTACAGTGACCTGCATTTGGGAAAAAAAAAAAAAATCATATCTGATTCTAGTTTCCATCATTAAAATGGAGTTAGAAATGGCAAAATGGCCACTTGGTACAGAAAAATCCTGCCCATAGTCCATTAATGCTTGTGCCTAAAAATGCTAAATGTGCTCATTTGAAACAATGTGTTCTCATAATTGACACCTGTATAAATTACTTTTAGAGATCTTAATCCCTTCATAACAACATTTTCCTGTTGACTTCAATGAAATTTCTGTCAGGTGTAATGTTTTGGTTTGTTGAAGATTTTGTATTCTGTATAATGTAGTACTTAGAGTTGGTTTCTGGATCAGGAAGACAAGGCAACAGAAGTTGCCCTTCTGTTTCATTATTGATTATGTAGCAGCTAACCCACATTTTAAAAACATTTTGGCCTTTCCTTATATTAATGATTCCTTCATTTAATTTTTAGGAAAATGCGCAAATCGCTTGCTTGGTTCATCAGGCTTACCTCTAATTGCTAGACAAATGAAGGTATACTTTGAAATATTAACTTTTTTCAAATAAAACTTGACTCGGTTCTGTCTTTATTCACCATCAGTTTTGCCATATTGTTCAGGATAATTCACGTTTTTTTGGTTTGTAGAGGCTGGAACTCAGTTCGATATGGGCTCTTCTTGCTGCATTTGAGGACCCCCTTCCTATAGGTGGGGAATTCACATTTGAAGGAGCCTTTGTTAAAGGAGTTGATTCTCTCTCATGGATGGCAAATAACTCAATGAAACTTTTAGGTTCTCGAAATAATGGTCCTCAATGTTGGACCTTTTTCAGCACTGCAGCTTATGGAAAGCAAAACAAGGTTCCACAGGTTAGTTACATGTTCACGGAGGGTTAAATGCAAGTTATTGCATCTTTTGACCGATAGTTGAATTTGTATATGTGAATCCTGAAACTTTTCTGGAGCATTGGAATGATGGCACTGGATTGAGGGAAAACCAGGACATTATTTTCTTTGATGACTCCAAACTGTTGAAATAATGAAATGAGTTCAGTTTTATGTCCATGTAAGTAAATTTTGTTGATAGATTAGTAAGGGTGAGTAAAAGTCCTAGGAGTAACTGGAATAGTTGGGTACCCGACATTTTAGTTTCTGTTCCTACCCAAAACCGGCTTATCTTGGGTCAGTGGAAGTTCTGATTTTTTAGGAACTGGAATTGTGAGGGGTGATTCTAGTTCCAACTCTCTAAGAAGTGGACCTGAGAACTGGATTCAGAACCATATTTAGAGTACCCGATTAAGTACTCGAGTGGGTCCCTTTTTCTTTTAAAATAATTTTTTGTAACATGATGGTGTTGCTTTGTTACAACATATGAAAGAAACCAAAAAATGCTATCCTTCCACACTTCACCCTCAGACCCTGCATATGATTTTTGATTTCTTGACTGATCAGTTTATAAGTGAAGAAATATGATCAGTTTAAGGTCATTCATTGGTGTAATAAAGGTGCTTGTAATGCATTGCAGTAAGGTTTTTTCTGCAAGATATTGATATTATTCTAGTCATGTTATTAGGAAAACATCCCAACTGCCACTGCAGAGAAGGTGAAAGCAGGTATGCTTGAAGGTGTCGAAGCTGCACTTGGACTACCAAGGTGTTCACTTCAAAAGCCCCTTTATACACGAGTCCAGTTATGGTAAACACTGCTTCTCAACAGATCTTTGTGAGTGCGTTATTATGTTCAATTTCTGATCCTTAGCAATTTTTGAAAGGCTTAGGACACATTCAAGCACAAATGTCTCTTATGGTCTTAGTGTAAAGCACCGTACTTGCTCAAAGTTTAGGAGTTCTTTCGAAACTAGAAGAAAATATTATATTTTGCACGTCATAAAAGAAATTGTAAAAGAGGGGAAAAAAAAATTGTGGTTATTCTAGTATTCAATATGGAAAATTTGAAAATGTAGGGGGCTTTAACTTTGGTCTAGAATTTGCAGGATTTTTTATTATGATCCTTCCTTAAATAGTTTGAGATATGTTGGCTAGGCCTCCTATTTATTATAGGAACAGTGGATAAAAAACTGGAACTTTATTGTTAAACATAGAGTAATCTAAGGTTAGTGTTGACGCACAAGATGTAAACACTTGAATTTATCTTTATTGCCTCCTGCATTCATCACAACATGTGGCTTTTTAATTGAACTTGCATTTCATCAAACATGCTGTGGTTTAAGTGTAACCACACAAATTTAGGTCTAAGCGCTCCTTTTTTCTTTGCAATTCATTATGTTTTCTACTTGTTTATGGGTTTTGAGCACATTTATGAAAATATTGGGTTACTCTACATTCATTTTGGTTGATTTTCCTTTTACGGGATGTGTAGGGGTGCCGCCCTTCCAACTAAAACTCCTAGCATCCCATGCATCTTTGACCCTAATGGAAGGGCTGGTATCTGTGGCGATTGGTTGCTGGGTTCAAGTTTAGAGTGTGCAGCCTTAAGTGGCATGGCTCTTGCTGATCATGTGAGAATATGTTATTCTTTTTGGTACTATTTGTGCATAGAATATGTCTCTCAATTTATCTATAATGTCAAATATTATTAATCTGTAACTTAACTCCTTTTATAGCACTGAGGTTAAGTAGGATATACACAAGCACTTAAATGGTTAATTTGTGGTGTTCAATTTAATCTAGTTTGAAATATATATAAACATGAGATCTTGATTATTCATTTATAAAGCTTGATTACTTGTGTATAAATAATTTGTTGGGTTTTACGATTCAGATAGTAGATTATCTACAAAGTGGTGGAGTTTGTCCTGAGGAGTTTGCTGTTGGTTTGCACAGTGAGTTTCGGCCCCTTGAAGGATATGATATTGGACAATTTCCAGGCTTGGACTGCATGGGAAAGGAAGATTTCCAAACATATCAACTTACTAATTGAACTCATAAACAGGCCATGGCGACTACCGAGTTCTCTTAGGTGTATACTGTTGATACACTGTTCTTTCCTTGATATGCTTGGTTGATACTTGATTTTCATGTTTAACATCTTGTTTGTTTTGGTGGCAGAACTAGTGCACAAAGCTAGCCCTTCGAAAAGTTGGTAAGCGAGATACTTAAGTTCATTCTTGAGCATCATCCATTATGAAACCAAACGACAAATGCATGTTTCAAGGTTATTTTTAGTGAGCCAATATTTATGGAAAGCTTTTGTTCTTTGAAGCAGGTGACAAGAAACATGAGAGTTCCACAGCTATGGTTGAATATAAAGCCAAATAGGAGATTTCCAGTATACAAATGTTAACAGAAATCATTGTCTTCTGACCGCAGCACAGGAGGGGACAATATAACCACTGCACACGCATCATCTAATCAGGTTTAGTAGGTGGAGCACATATCAAACCATGTGAATATGTCAAAACTCACGGTTGTAAAATATTTCTGAAGTTATAAATTTCAGTTGTAACGGCGATAATGCTTTTGAATCTTGATGTCTCAATCCGTTTTCGAAAACAAAGCTGGAAAATGATAACAGCCTCAACTTCATTAATCACACCGCTTTTGTAACATACCATACATATACGTTATTTCTAAGAAAAAAAAAAAGAAGTTATTGCATTCTAATGAGAATGTTCAACTTATTATAAATACAACGCATATGAAAGAATAAAGAGATGGAGAACAAGAGATGAGACGCTTAAAGAGAAAGAGAGTGTTGGCGTGTTGGGTTGTGATAGTTATAGCTGGCGCATTCTGGACAGAAGGAGCTGATGGCGACTGTAAAAGTGAATGTGAAAATGTTATTGGTTGCTTAAGCTCGACGGCATGCACCTTAGCCTGTGTTGTTGCATTTACTCTCAGCTTTCCTGGTCCTTGTGATCTTAACCGTATTTTTCTGACTCTTCTCTACTATTTCTTGATAGTTCTCTATTTCATGCAACATCTTCAGAGAAAATTACATTTGCATAGTTTTTCAGTCGTCTGCAATTGATATTGTTCTTGTTTTCAAAAACAGGTTACATCCAAGATTACAGAAACAGGAAAGAGCAGATATGTGCCCATCTGGGATAACCTGCATCAGAAGAGAATGAAGGGATTCTGATGTAAGAATATTTTCATAAGAGTGGTGCATGTATAATTAATATAAAATATAATATTTAATAATCATTTTGAGTTTAAGTGTTGTTAATTAATATTGAGAAATTCATATGATGGATTATACTTTGATGGATGTAATTGATTTTGTTTATTTTATTTAAAGTCAGATCCTCTCTTATAATTAAGACAATAAGCTATTTTCATCTAAAAGCTTTTGCATCCTAGAAAGGAAAAAAGAAAGAACCACAGAAACTCATAAATTTCAAGCAAATCAAGTTGGAGACTGATCTTAATTAAGAGGCTATCTCTGTAACTTCTTGAACATAAGAACCAAATGGACAGTACAATCTAGAATGGCACAAATTGTAATAATAAGCCTAAATGATTTTTCGGTTTATTTAAAAGGATTATATAAATAAATAATGCCATCTTATGTTTCTGTGACTCCGTTTCAGAGGTAGTGTAAAATTCTCCTTGGTCCGGTCACTTGCTGTTGTTGCCATGCCTACCAAAGCTTCTACTTCTGAAAGTATCAAACAAGTATACAACGTGATGTTTAGAAAGGATTTGCACATGATGTTTAGAAAGGATTTGCATAGTTGTATTTATCGTTGGTCGAATCTTTTATTTTGTTAAGATTTAGCCAAACTTTTTAAAGATATAATTGAATGAATGCTTATCATTTGATCAATTTTATTAAAAAACCCAAGATTTTGATCGATCCTATCTCAAGCACACTAATAAAAATCTTTAGATTTTTTTGTCAAAACTTGCATTTTCCAGACTAAATCATGTTATTCAGCCAAAAGATGTAGATTTCTATCAATTAAATTATTTTAGGTTTTACACTCATATTTTAGCAACCCCATCAACACAAAACAAAAAAATCATCAAAATTCTTCAACTTTCAACTTCCCCATCTAAAAGTTAATCCAAACAGCCAATATAACCACTCATCTATATAAATATTATTAGTAGAAAAGTTATCAAGATGGATTTAAATGAATTTAAAACAATTTTCAAATATCAAAATTTATATACTTCTCTCTTCAAATCGTTAAATTAGTCAATATATAAACAAGTACTTTAAAAATATAGTCCTGTAGATAAGTAAAGAGTCATATCTCTCATTAGGATTTCAGATTAGAAGCATGTGATTTGTTAAGATAAAGTAAAATGTGTTAATTTTCAATTCCTGCTTTCAACAAGTATCATTAAATATGATTTTTCATCCTTGTATAATTTTATAAATTTTACATTATCTTCTTTTGTATTAAAGAACTTTTGGTAATTTAAGTTAGATTGTTCTCTTACATCTTCCTAACTAAACCTCTGCTAAATTTTCTATAAACTTTACTTCAATAAGCTTTATTTTTTTAAATTATATTTGAAGATATCATATCAAAATAATATTTAAAAAAGAAAGAAATAGAAGCAGAGCATGTATCATATAACAGAAATTCAGATATTACACTAATAAAATTACATTCACTCAAAAACCTGGAAGAAAAGAAATAAGAGCAACATAATTTAGCTTTTTCAGCCTCCCTAACATATATAAGAACCTTTTAGCTTTGTCTCTTCTGTAGCTCCACTTGCAGAGTCACAGAAAACCAAAAAGCCTTTAGAGAAGTACTGGTAATTAGCTCCAGCGTTTGTGGTCACAAGCTTGAACTACAAATTATATACACCAGAAATTCACAGTTCAGATTATCTAATCTTGGTTTTTTTGGATAGTCATTAGCTGGCGATGTTGGCGGTAGAGTGTCATGTATGGGCTGATTGAGATGCCTGTAACCTGGAATGGTTGTGCTCACCTTCATAGGTTACAATTAGCATCGAAGGGTCAGCAGGGCATCTCTCCACATGCTTCCTTGCCGGGCACCCTCTTACAGTACTACATTTGTAGTATCCCCTGCATTTTAAAAGCTTATTAGTAAGGTCAAGTATCATATTCATCAATTATCTAAGCCTGCAATGGAGCAATTTATGGCTATGCAGGTTACTGAATAAGACAGTAGTAAGGCTTTGACTAAGCAAGGCTCAAATTGGGCTTTCAGTCGAGCCTCTCTTGGCATGATTCACTTTGTCCAAGGCTCAGTGCACCCATGAACACAAGCACAATATGTACCAGCGCATCCCGGAATGGCAAAAATTGTTTGGTTGCTTGCTACTTTTTCTTCTTTTCTTCATTTAAGTTAACATAGTTGCTTCAAATTTGATGGCAATATTGTTAGAAATAGATGTTTTTTATCCATTCTCTGAAGTCTTGCTAGTTTGCTCTAATCTCATCATACCTACCCTTTCCTTTAGGAGCATGGTATGAAAGTAAGACTATTTATGGGAATCTAGACATGATTTGAAATCACTTGCTATGTATTGGAAGCTTGTAATCAATTGATAAGACAAGACTATTTCTAATTCCATCCAATAGATGATTATGACACCAAACAAACAGTTAACTTTGGACTTTTAATGTTTGTTAAGCCTGAAGAAGTCCCAATTTGGACACGTAAACAAGAACATAAGCTAAAAGTAGATGCAATGTACCTCGGATGTGGAGAACCCTTAATAGGTTTCTGTCCATATTTCCTCCATGAAAACTCATCAGGGGGAATATCTGCAACCTTGTTACTGATGGCAGGCACCTGGATTGACCTCTTTATCCTGTGTTTCCTGTATACAAATATAGAACAAGTTCATAATAACTAACTCAAACACAACGAACAACACCAAAATTGCAACACAAATAAGGATAAAATCTTACCTCCTCTTTGAGCAATGACATTTACCAACGGTACTGCATTTCATATTCACATCTTCTCCCCTCCCAGAACACCTAGTAGTCTTGGATTGTTGAGAGATCTGACTTGAATGCTGTGGCACACCGATCAACTGAAAAGAATGTCCATCAAAGTTAGCAGCACTTCCATCTAAGCTCAAGGATGATACTAGTGACTTAGTTGAGGACATGGTTGGTGTGCAACTAGAGCCATCGAATTTGAGGTTTATGCCACTGTTGGTGCTCCTGCTAGAGTATATCATATGCATATCAGCTTGAAATTTCTGCTGATGCTGTTGAAACCTCAACCTTTGCATCTGTTGCTGATGATGCATAAAGTGAATGTGTGGTGATGCTATTGCTTGGAGAGGGAACATAGGCGATGAGTTTTGTGGCAACTTTATAGGATCAGCTGGGATTATTTGGAGAGGTTTTGGCGAAAAAACTGGGGTGTAATTAGGACTATCTAAGAAAATACTTCGAGGCAAAGATGATGATAGTTTCTTCCTCAACTTTCTGATTCTTCCATGACCAAAACTTGAGCTTAAAAGAGACACAACTCTTTTGAATCTAAATACAGCTTCATCAGTTTCGCCTGCCAACTTCCTGTACCAAACTTGATGATGATCTTTATGTTGAGACAACAAACCAAGAACTCTATAACAGCTCTCAACAGCTGCCTTGTTTGCTTCTTCAATCTCATCCATGTTCAACAGTCAGCAAGCAAAAAATCAAACCCAAACGAAAACCATTATAAAAAAAAAAAACCCTTAAGACCAAGGTGAGACAAACATTGGAAAAACTGTGCCAAAACTATCTTCATAAAAGAAACTAAGCCAAACCCATTTGCAAAAAGGAAAACTGAGATTGGAATACAAAGTCTTATCAAACAGAGGCTGAATGTGATGATGATGCCATATTAAAATCATCAAAAGTAAAAGATAGTACCTAAAACAAAAATAACAATTTTTTTTGTTATGGCAAAATCATTCTAAGTAAAGAGAGAATGAAAAGGAAAATATAACGAGATGACAAAAATTAAGAAAAGCTTAGTGAAGTTTGAGCTGAAGAGGAATCCTAAATTATCCCATAGTCTGAATAAAAAGATGTGAAAGCAGACTTTGATCACTTTATGGAACTTGTTAAAATGACACAAAGAAAATAAAACGAACAGTCTATTTTAATTAAATATCACTTGTTCAAAGCTCAAAGGAAAAGAAAATCAAAGAGAAAATAGAGAGATAAATAGAAAAAGAGCACTCTGTCCAATGCAAGGAGGCAACAGAAAGAAACTGAAGTCTCTGTTAAAGATCCTCATGCGGGTCTCACAACAGCACTCTTAAATTTTTTTTTAATTTACAGAAATTATAGTTATTATTAATTCATGATATATATATATTTTAAAGAAAAATTGCATTTTTTTTATGGGTAATTCTCATATTTTTCATGAGGAATGGAATGAATTCAAAATTGACGTCTGATTATAAAAAAAATTTAAACTTTATGTTATTAATCACATGTGTTTAGTGATTTTTATTGTAAATAAAACATTATTTTCAACAAATTAGGTATTAATAAATAATAATAAGAAGACAAGTTGTTAATTAGGGCGGGTTTTGTCAGAAGGGTCCGCCAAGAGTAGGGCCTAGAGGGCCAATCTGGCATCTCGAGACCGTTAGAATGAACCGACGGTGCACATTGTGACACGTGGAGGAAAAGCATGAAAATAATTTTGTCTGTTTGCGTAAGAGAAAGCAGCCAAGTCAAGACAACAGTTGACCTGACAGAGATTCTGTCTGCCCCTCCCTCTCTTCCATTCTGTTCCTGTATTTTTTTTTTATTTACCGAATTTACTCTTTTACCCTTCTTTCTGTAATTGCTGTAATTATCGTCATTATTCATTTTTATGGAACTACGTTGTTTCTTTATATTTAATTAGATAATTAATGAACATAACCACTTAAAAAAATATCAATAAAATAAAAAAAATTACTATGTAATCATTCATAAAAGGGTGATTATATAATCACTTTTATATGATTAGATGAAATTAATAATAATTCTAAAATAAAATAGGTTTGTTTCGTTATAAAGATAATAATTTAATGTAATAAAATAATTTATATTTGACAATAAGTAAAACTTCAAATCGTTCTTTTTATATCAAAACCATATATAAAAATTTAAAAAAAAACTATTATACCACTAATATAAATATTATCAAGTCTCTTTTTCTGAGATTGTTTTTTACATAGGAGCAGAGAGTATAATCAAGAATGTTTTTATGAAAGAAAGTATGAGAAGAATATATACATTTGTTTTGATAATATCATCAATAAATTTATATATTTAGTAATATGATCCATTGATTTTGTGTCTATCACTTAACATTTACCAGTGTGACAAATTTTTATACTCATATAATAACGCAATGCCCTTTAATTTACGTGTGCTATTTTACATATATAGTGCCTCTAGTTTATAATGTTTGTTAGCGACTTTAATATCATTTAAACATTCTACGTAATATAAGAAGAGAAATATGTCAAAAAAAATAAATTTTGAACTCAGTGAATTTTAAATTTGGTTGAAACGCCTTATCTGATAAAAAATTATGCAAATGTATTAAATAAAAGTCTGTCAAAATTAGACTACTTTAGCAAAAACCCTCCATTTAATTAAATGAACGTACTTTTGTCAGTCTAATTTAGCCTATATATTTTATTGGCCAATCTTTTTTTCATACATTAATTTGTTTTTTTTCCAACTAAAAAAACTCCATTTCTCTAATCACATCCCACGTATATATCTAATTAGAAAATAAAAAGATCAAATTCTAAACAATCTTCGATCATTAATAAACATTATGATAACAATCTATCTTTAAAATAGAAATTTAAAATTGTTATTTTAAATAAAAAAAGATAGTAAAGATGAAAATTAAGATCCAAAGAAAAAGTTTGAGCTCTAGTGAAGAACTTAAGATTCGATAAGAAGAAGAGAATTGATGAAGATTGAGAGATGTGAACATGGAGTGACTACATGAAGATGAGTGAAAATAAAAAGGTATTTTTTTTGGTGGGAAGCATAATTAAGAAATGTCAGTTGGTGAGTGAATAAATAAAATGTGTCAATTCTCAAATCTTGCCTCCAAAATAAAACTTCTGTAAAAAAAAAAAAATCACAAAGAAATCATAACAATTAAAATATATTATATCAAATATGTGAAAATATATTGCTAGTATTTTGTGGATAAGAAAATATGGAAATTAACACAAAGTAATATAAAATTTAGTCAATAAAGTCTAAAATTATTAATTGAAACATTGGAAAACATAAAAAGGTTATGTAATGTAACCTTGAAGAACACACAAATGAAAGATTCTTGAGGAATACAATACCAAAGTGGCATGGCACAATTCTGAGAATAATGATACCCCACTAAATAAAGTACAAATAGGAAGATGATAAGCTTTGCTTTGATAGACAAAGAGAAATTCCATAACCTAGACATTGATTATAATAATGCTAGCTACAAGCTACAATGTAAATTGACTTGTGGGGGAATGTTTTTCAATATGTAGTTTTCATTTGGTGATTGACATTTGCACCAATAATTGAGGCCTGCCATGTCCTAACTTAGATCATTCTTAAGTTGGGCAAAATCCCATATTAGACTTTGCTCAAAGCACAAGAAAACCCTCAAAGTATTTTGTTTAAATTTAACCATAAAAAGCCAAATTGAAGAGCAGAGATGAATGAGTTGATTGATGGATCCAAATGGCTTTGATTCTTCGCCCCAATCATTTTTTCTGCTTCTGGAAACTAATGATGAATCACTGAAATTCTATTGAGTGTTCAGCACGCAACTATGACTTAATTGTTGTCAAAATAATCTGCAATTTTTTCAATTCTAATGAATGAAAAACCAAAATGGGACACTGCCACTAGCTTCCTCATATTCCAAGCTAATCTTTTCTCCAATTATTTAGTCGATAAATGGTCCAACTCCAACTCCACTCAACAACAATCCTTTATTTTTTCTTATCCACAAATTTCAATGTATTGTTTTTAATACCTCAGTCATCCAAGAAAATAACAAAGCCGGTTCAACTTTTAGTTGATGAGTGTGACATCAGAGTTGCTCAAATTTTCTGTCATTTTCTTGAATTGAAAAATAAGGATTCAACTTTCTATGACAGTAGTTGTTCATGAAACAGAAGCAGGAACACGGGGAGGCCAGGAGAAGATCTTGATCTTTGTTTTTTCTAGGGTTCTAATTGCTATCAGGATAGTTGGTAATTGATTAATGTCAGATACTGAATCTTCTGACCTAGAAGTTTTTGGCCCCAAAATTTTGGGCTGACCAAACTAGGCTTATGCAGTAGCTTTCATAAACTTAAGGGCTCAAGCACATATAACATATTGATAACTGAAATCAGGGTTAAATACACTCATGGTCACTGAACTACTCACTAATTATGTATGTGGTTACTTTTGTTTAAAATGTTACATAAAAATCACTGAACTTTGAATTTTGTTTCTCGTTAAGTTATTCTACTGTTCATCAATTTAAATATTTAATGGTTGCTTACGTAGACGCTGATGTAAACATTTTACTGATGTGATATCAAGTCATCATCTATGTCAGCAACCACATTAGTATTGATACAATAAAAGCTGACGTGGATGTTGGCATGACATTCTGTCAGTGTCCATATTAGCTTTTGTATTAGTTTCTGTTGCAGTGACCTAATAACAAATAAACTCAAAATTCAATGACTACGGTTACAATTAGTGAAAACTTTAATGACCTTGAGTGTATTAACCTTTTTTATAACTTTTTTTTCTCTTTCGATTTGCTAAAGTGCTAGACTGTCAATTTTCTTACTTTACAGAAGATACCTCATTTTTCCTCTCATCTACTTTATTAGTCATTAAATAGAATTTTAAAAAGATGCAAATTAGAAATTTTTTAAATAATAAACAAATGTGAACACTAAAAAAAGTATTTCTATAAATAAATTAACAATTTTTAAAAGCAACTATAAGGCAAAACTGTAAAATAAAGTTTCAAATGAAAACACAAACTCATATATAAATCTAAGAAAAACAAAGTTTCAATGTCTAACAAAAAAACTAAATCACAATCAATTCATAATCATTATCACTCATCAGTCATAAAGAAAATAGAAAGAGAAAGTGAAAAATATTTATTGTTTGTTTGATCAAAAAAATTAGTATGTTTTTATAGTTGTTATTATTTGACTTCTTAATTCATAGACTAATCAATCTAAATGTGTTTAAATAAAAAAAAAAAAAAAGGAAAGAAAGTAGAGTGAGAGAATTGATAGTCTAGCACTTTAACAAACCGAAAGAGAAAAAAAAGAAAGTTATAAAAGAGGTTAATGCACTCAAGGTCATTAAAGTTTTCACTAATTGCAATCATGATCACTGAATTTTGAGTTTATTTGCTGTTAGGTCACTGTAACAAAAACTAACATAGAAGCTAACGTGGACGCTGACAGGATGCTATGTCAGCTTTTATTGTTTCAATGCTAACGTGGACAATGACTTGATGCCACGTCAACAAAATTTTCATGTCAGCAGCCGTTAAATATTTAAACGAATGAATAATAGATTGACTTGACGAGAAACAAAATCTAAAGTTCAGTGATTTTTATGCAATGTTTTAAACAAAAGTGACTTCATATGTAATTAGTGAATAGTTTAGTAACCATGAGTGCATTTAACCCCTAAAACCAGCAAGGAAAAAGAAGAATTTGTTGCAAAAAACCTGAAATTAGGTTATAATAAATCCATTGCCATCATAAATTCATACCCATTTTGAATTCAGGGAATTGGAACTCTACTCAGGAGATTCAGAAGGATTGATTATCTGAGCTTGTGATCAGACAAAATGAAATTGCAAAGAAATGTATATTATCAAAAATTCAATCATACTTTAACAAAAAATTTATCCAGGTTCTTTCTAAGCACATACATTAATGGTATATAAAATAGATTGGACATAACTTAAAAAGCATATTAAGGCAGGTGGGTTGAACTTGATTCTCTTTCTGAACTCACAGAACGTACACAAGTTTCTATAGATTTATACTAGAAGGAAAAAGAAAAAAAACCAATAAAAGAATTAGAAACATCGCCCTTTTCGAGAACAGAAAGAATTTTAACTGGTTGAAAATCCTAGAGATCTAGAGTTTCATAGCCTTGATACTTCATAATCATTCATGTTCATCTCAACGGCGGAAAAGAAAGCAATCAGCAGATTAATAAAAACATTATCATCGTCCTGTCGGATTTACTATCTGTGAGAAGATAACACTAGTGCCATCATATCCTTCACTAGTTTCGTGCTCACTCCCAATACTCGGATTGTTTCTGGTTATTAGAGCATCTTCAGAACTATAACTTCTACCACTAGCTGATGCCATATCAGGACTTTCCACTAATTGGAGTGCAAACTCAAGATTCCACAACACATCTCCCATAGAGGGACGCTCGTATCCAACTTCAGACAAACACTTTTCAGCTGTATCGGTGAACTTTTTTAAGCATTCCTGGCTGACTTGCCCCTTTAGATGAGGATCAATGATGTCCTCCAGAACCCCTTTTCTTTTACAATGCAGAGCCCAATCAGCCAGACTGACTTGTTCTTTCGGAAGGCTAGGATTAAGAGCAGGCCTTGCGCACAATACCTCGAAGAGAACTACTCCAAAAGAGTAGATATCAGATTTTTCTGTCAATTGTTGTCTGCGGAAATATTCAGGATCCAAGTAACCAAAACTGCCCTTTACTACAGTACTAACATGGCCATTTTCCATGTTAGGACCAGTTTTCGACAGGCCAAAGTCTGAAACCTTGGCAACCCAATTCTCATCCAGGAGAATATTTGTTGTCTTGACATCTCTGTGAATGATAGTGTATTTTGCTCCTGTGTGAAGGTAGTGGAGACCTCTAGCTGCTCCAATGCATATCTCTAACCTTTGCTTCCATGAAAGAGTTGGCCTTTTAGTTTTATATAGATGTTCCCTCAGAGTTCCAAGTGCCATGTAGTCATAAACCAAACACATCTCATTGTCCTCCTCACAGAACCCAATCAGAGATACCAAATGCTTGTGTCTTAGCTTTGAAAGCATCTCAATTTCTGTGAAAAACTCATTAACTCCTTGTTCTGAGGATGGGTTTGATCTCTTAATAGCTACTTTCATTTGATCGTCAAGAACACCTTTATAGACCTTTCCGAAACCTCCAACACCAATGACCTTAGATTCATTAAAATTCTTGGTGGCGTGTTTAATCTCTGGGAGCGAGAAGCGACGGCAAAGACCCTGAGCCATCGCTGAAATGTGACTACTACCAGTGCTCTTTCCGGAGATTGTTGATTTGCTTCCATATGTATGACTCTGTCCAATAGGCAGCCAGCTTGAAGTATATGTCTCCGTACTAGCGACTCTCTTCTTTCTTCGGTTAAAAACAATGCACAATGCTGCCACTAGGCCAAGTGCAGCAACCGCTCCAGCAGCTCCTCCAATCACATTCATGTTAGTTTTATAATCTTCATTCTGAGAAGACTTTGACATACCTCCAATCTGGGGTGGCGGTTCTTCAATCGTTGGATTAGGACCTGCCAAGTTCTTCCCATTTGCTATCTTGAATACCTCTAATCCATTGAGAATCGCATCATAATATTCAGGCTTTGATGCAGGTGATGGTGACATTGCAACTCGCAGCTCTTTTATACCTGGCGTATCATCAACAATTATGGCGTAATCTCTGAATGTCGGTACATCTTTGTTTTTGGTCCAGGCAATAACATCAGCTGCGTTTGGAGATACCTGGGCAGGCTGGTCGTTGATATAAATATTGAACACTCTCTGATTAACAGTATCCATTACGAACTCACAGAAATGTAACCTCACAAGGTATGTGAAATTGCCATCAACGTCAAATATCCAAGTCAGATTGTAACCCATATTCACATGAGGATCAGGTCCCATTGTTCTTGCAGTTAAGTAAACATCAATAGGCGCTGTATAGGATGGCAAATCTTTGTACTCAATTGTAGCGTTATCGTCAGCCTTAAGATTGGCCCCAACTCCAGCACCCCATATGTATGACAAATCATCATACCAAGTCCTCATTAGACCATCAGAATCATCCTTGGGAGGAATATACTGACCTGCAACATTCAATCTGAACATGGTCTGCATATTCGAACTCTGAATCTCCATATCTTTGTCCTTTGATCCAACCAACGGAGCTTTGTCAAACAAGTCCGGAATGGGAACCAACTCTATGCCATTGATAAAAGCAAAACTTCCAGGATACTTATCAGAAGGCCTAAATGTGAGTTCCAGATTATCAGAATCCACTGGTGCCAGAGAATACTCCTTAAAAATGAAAGCTCGTTTAGTGGCTTCAGCAGTGATTGAAGCACTAAAATTATTCAAAAGAGTAATACCATTTGCATCCAAGGAGAAATAAGAGTTGGTGACATTCAGGTCCGGATAAGTTGCAGGATAGAAATATAATCTAAGCCAATAGCGCTGGTTTTTTGTTACGGATAATTTATAGGTTCCTTCGTTTGTAAAAACTCTGGCAGTCATGTACGGAATTGTAGAAGGTAACGAAGAATCCTGATTTGTAGCTTTGGTCATTTTAGATTCACTAGAAGTATATTTGGCATCCGATTCCCATTTTCGGTCATCCGAATCCGTGCCACCATCTTTTGACCCACAGCTCAAAAGAATTGATCCATTAGCACTCAAAACAACATCAATGGGACTGATGAAAACAACAATTAAACAAACAAGAGAAGATATGCAAAGGGTATTGGTGAACATGGCTCAGTAAAAAAGAAAAAGAAAACCTGAAGAGAATGGGCACGCTATTGGCGTACAGGAAAACACAAAACAGGCCCCTCCAGGAAAAAGAAAAAAACAAAAAAGAAATCAGTACGTCTTCCTGTACGCCAGAAAACTAAGATTTTTGATACCTGGTTTTCTTTTCTTTCTTCTTCTTCTTCTAATCCTCCTCCTTCCTTTTTATTTTTTTATTTTCTATTCTTTGCAGCTCTTACGTGATTACCCTAAACCATCAAGAATCAATCCATAGTAGCTCAACCTTAAACAAACTTGCCTGTAAAAACCAGGCAAGAAAAGGTGAATTTTTTATTTTTCTTTTTGCATATTGCATTGTTCTTTGTTTTCTGCTTTGTATTTGGGTTCCATGTTTAGGGTTGTTCATAACAGTTTGTTAGAAGGAGCTCGTTGGAAATCAATGAAGGAGAGTGAGATTCGTCGTTTTATTGGCTGTAAATATTTGCATTGAAAATAGTATCCAAAATTTTGCCTTCTCAATATATCATCAATACCATTCACTTCTTAATATTAATAAAGGGTTGATTTAGCAAAACGGCAAGAGTTACAGAATCCAAGTATAAAATTATATCTTATTGCCGGTATTTTTATTATGGATATTTTAAAAAGGTGGTTCGACTCATTATTAAGAAGTCTATGCAATTTTATAATTGTTGACTAAAAAGTCTCTTCTCTTCCCTCTTGGACATCGTTCATATATAGGATGAAAAAGAAGATTAAATTGCATCAAAATTATATAGAAGATATCCATAGCTATTAGTGCATACACATAGGGGAAAATACATCCTTTTAAAAATAAAAGATAATAATAATTGTTATTTTGTATCTCTCGATGATAAAAGCCAAAATACATCCTTATGATTTTCAAAGATTGAGTTTAACACATTAATAAGATGATAGAATTGATATTGACGAATAGTTTTTTTTGTTGTTTAGGGTGTAGAGAGTTCAACTCATGTTTGAAAAGTTATTTCATCATCTCCTGATTAATTAAAACAATTTCAAGAAAAATTTTCATTGTTTGAAATAAATAGATAAAATCCAAGAAAAGCTTCTCAAAATGAATAAAATCCCACCTCAAATTGAAAAAGAATCCAAGAGAAGTTTTTTTGCTTTCAAATTTTGTATGTATTTTAAATTTTCTTTTTAATTTACATGTAATTGCATGCATTAGCACATTTTCTTTTCTTAATATAAGTAACAAAATCTCCTCATATTCTTCAAGTTTACTACATACAAAAATGAGATCATTCCGTTCACCTGAATCTGTTTATGAAATAATGAACTAATTTACAATGCTCCATATGGTAAAATTCTCCCCAAAAGTAGGCACACACAAGAACAAGAAGAAGAAAAGAAATCGGTTAGAAAGGAACGGTGAAACCTGAATGCACGAGCCCCCTTGAATCTCTCTGCAAATAACCATCTTTCTAATTCGGTTGGGGTGGTGTGGTTGCACCCCATTACCATTCGGATTTTGTATACGCATATATATATATTTAACTTTACCTCTTTTAACCATTATTCACACCTCCACCTCCGTACTGAGGCTCCAACAACCTCAGTTTGTTCCGCGGGCCGCATCAATAACCAGCTAGTGTTGTTGTTGCGGCTGCCGGCCTTACAAAAAAAGAAAGCATACGTGAAAGTTTTGATTTCGTTGTGTATATTATTATCACTTTGTTTTTTGTATTGTTAAAAGAGATGGATAACGTTAATCACAAGGATCATCATGGTGCAACTTCGACGTCGCCTAGTTGTTCGTCCTCGTTAGAAGTGCCAACGTTAGTGCAGGATTCGATGGAGGTGGATGAGTTGCAGCGGATGCCGTTGGCTCCGACGTTGTGGAGGAACAAGAAGATGTTGTCGAAGCAGCTGTCCATGCGTGAAACGCCGCGTGACATTGCATGGGAGAGGCGGCGACGCCAGATTTTGAGGCAAGGGCGGAGAAAATCGCATGACGGTAATGATTCGGATCAGTTCTTAACCGATGACGACTTGCATGAGTTGAAAGGATGCATTGAGCTAGGTTTTGGATTCAATGAA
This sequence comes from Anacardium occidentale, assembly GCA_026122585.1. Lineage (NCBI taxonomy): Eukaryota > Viridiplantae > Streptophyta > Magnoliopsida > Sapindales > Anacardiaceae > Anacardium > Anacardium occidentale. The sequence continues at coordinate 251,940 of JAJEJH010000134.1, forward strand.
GAAGAGGGTCAGCGATTAACCAACACATTGCCGGCTTTGGACCTTTATTTCGCAGTCAATCGTCAGCTTTCTCCCAGCCCCGTCTCAACCCCGCATAGCAGCCGACATTCCACCTCCTCATTCGGTGGTAGTTCATGCAGTAGTCCAAGGAGCGATTCAGATTGGAAAATCTGTAGCCCAGGTAAAAATCTCAATATCTCCTACTCTTGCTTGAAATCACGTACAAAACTTCATAATATCAACATTATGTTGAAGCTAAGAGCTTCAAAAATCTCATAAAGTAGAAATTTGTATATGTTAATGGTGAAGTTTTGGGTTGTTGCAGGGGACAATCCTCTGCTGGTGAAGACGAAGTTGAGACATTGGGCACAAGCAGTGGCATGTTCTGTGATGCAATCCTCCCAAAGTGACATTCCATGAATGAGACCGTACAGAGAACAAAGAACAAGAACAATTAGAGAAATAAAACACAGAAGGATCGGGGAGGCCGCAGGATCTATTTGATTATGATGTGGAGGCCTGGGAATCAATTTAACTTTTGTTTAGAGTCTCTTATCTGAGACCTGAAAACAATTTTCTAAAACCAGACTTGGCATTGAGGTGGGAAGCAAAGCAATCTGCATTTGATTGCAGTCATTTTGATCTCTTTCCCTATTAATCAAGGATTGAGGCAAATGTAATGTTCAAACATTCTGGTAAATTTTGTTCATAAAAATTAAATTATGCAATGAAGTTGATTTTTTCTCAATGACCATTTTCCTCAAGGACATAACATAGAAATTGTGATTTTTTATTATTAAATATAATAACTATTTAGTATGAATAAAATGACACTGATACATCATGCAACACTTTCATTTTTTTAATTAGAGAAAATCATATGTTAATTTGATCTAACTGAAGGTGAAAATACGGCAAAAGAGAGAGCCAAATTGCTCGAAGAATTGACAAAAGATTGGTTGAGATCAATGTAGCTTTATGTTGATTTTTGAGTGAATTTGACGAGTTAAACTCAAATAAAAATAAATTTAAACTTAATTTAAATTTAATTTAAATTTATAACAATGAACTCAAAATCGAATTTGACATGCTCGATTGATGATGAATTTGTCAAGAACACTGTCAAAAAATCAACGAAGAAAAAAAATAGATGTTAAAAAGGATCATAATAAAAAATAGTCGAAGAAGAAGACAAGAGTATATGAAAAGTTATTAAAGAAGATGAATTTGTCGGAAAATTTTAAAGATTTAATTGAGTCGAATTGACTTTATGTCATTGCTATAACTTGGTTGGTTCAAGGCAAACATTGATTTGAGTTGCTCAATTTACCTAAGACATTATATGTATGTGTACAATTTTGGCATTCCATCGGATTTATTCACATGACCTATGCAACAAATAAACAATATCTATGCAGTAAAGTAAAAAAGTAAAGGCAATAAAGTGTTCAGGGGTTTTATAGTGGTTCGAAACTTTAATTCTTAATCTCCTATGTCCATTTTTTGAGAGCAATATTTTCAAAATCTCGCTAAATCTAGATTGCAACAAGTACATTGGTTTTGTTGAGATTTTGTTAAAATTTCACCGTGATTTTGTCATTGCAATAATTATATGAGATTTGGTAAGAAATTATTACCAAATATAATACGGTGATGATAAAAAAATTAAGTTTAACACGTTAGAAGGATCATAAGAATTGTTAAAACTGATAAGTATTAACCTTCTTATTATCTTCAAAATATAAGGTTTCCTATACATTTTAAATTGATTTATGTATAGATAATGAGTCTAGTCACTGATCAAATAACTAGTCGATTTTTATATCAATCTCATGAATTCAATTAATGAAAAGTTTAACTTAATAATGAATATCATCGAAACTAACACAATTTGTTAAACCTATTTAACATAAAAAGAAAATGCGCTGAAACTTGTAATTAATAAGAAAAAAGTTACGAAAATTATTTAAGAGAAAATAATTATATATAAAAGTCCACCGAAGCTAACATATCATGAGAAGAAGAGTTAGGTGATCAGTAGTTATTGGAAATAAAACGCTTCTTATATTGTATTAAGAATTTACAATTTAGGGTAGTTGTTATTTGGGTCGATTAAATAGATTTATTATTTAGCTTACTTTGATATATATTTGTCATTTTTTTTAAATAATAAAATCCCGTTCAAGTAAGTTGGTGTTAATATAAATATAACTTGATTTGTAATAAACTGATCTGATCAAAACTTAAATTAGAATTCGTATAAAAAAAACTTAACTTTAACCTTGATTTGTCACATGTTATATCGGATTAATGGGTTATATAAAAAATTGTGGGATTTGGTAGGCAACTTATACTCTTAGACTTATAGGGAGTTGAATGATAAAATTCAAACTGAAGTGGAAATTACGTAATTAGGAAACAAATTTGGGAGATCAAAAATAAAGCCATGGGAGGACGATGCACACCGAGTCAATAGTGTTCTTCCGGGTCTACTCAACGAGTCAACTCGATTAAACCCCAACTTTCTCAAATAAACCCCAGAATCTTCTACGCTCGAGGTTCCGCATAACTTACCAGTTTCGTATTGTCTGTTCACACAGAATGGCTCCTGATGCTTCCCATGCTCTTAAAGGTCCCATTTCTCTCTTCTAATGTTTAGAATTTATCTCCGTACATTGCGAATGTGTTTATTTATTTTTTGGTTTATTTCTTGTTGTTTGAGTGCTTTAACGATCTGGGTTATGTTTGGATGCCTTCAAAGCATATTTTCTAGTGATTTGTGCGTTAAGTTGCATAAATTAGTTCTTTATCGATGCCTTCATGCATTTTATTTGTATATTTATGTACTGCTTGTACAGCAGCTTGTAAAAACAAGGAATTTTTTAACATTAGTTGACAATGGTGTTTATCTTTTGAATGTAGTGAGGCAAAGAGTTCAACTTTTTTTAAATGCTGCTCAAACTGGCAATTTTGCTCTTCTCAAGAGTAAGTTAGATATATTCACTTGATGAATTGGGCACTTGACTATGTAACTTTGTTTTATGGTTGCAGTTAGATTTTTGACTGAAAATGTTGTGGGTTTACATTTTGTCTTGATAGGGATTGCGCAACAACTCGATGATCAGGGGAAAGGGATGGCAACAACTGTGGCTGATATAAAAGATGCCAACCAACGAGGGGCACTACATTTTGCAGCTAGAGAGGGCAAGACAGATGTGTGCAAGTATCTTTTGGAGGAATTGAAACTTGATGTTAATACACAAGATGAAGATGGTACATATTAATGTTTTTGTTGTGAATAGTTATGATTATCTTCATGTTGTTTCTTCTTTGTTCATGAAATGGCCTTTTGAATTTTCTTTTACAATTGGGAAATTTAGTGAATTTAGGTTGGGAGGATTGAATTTCAATTATGGATTTTGAGAATAAAGAAGGCATATAGTCCTTCTGATCAAAGTCTTTTAATTACGATTTAACACTCCCATATGCAGGTGAGACTCCTATTCTTCATGCTGCCCGTCTAGGGCATACTGAAACTGTCAAATCTTTTCGAGCATGGTGCCAATCCTTCCATACCCAGTAACTTAGGGGCCACAGCTTTGCATCATTCTGCTGCAATAGGTGAGCTTTTCTTTTTGCTGAGACTGTGTGGGTGGGTGCTAGTGAAATCCTAAAATTAAAAAGCTATATACTTTTTTTCTGAGATACTGGAAATGTTTTACATGGAAAGGATACAATATAGTTCTCTGACTTATTAGGAAAAGACAAATCTTATGCAAATGAAAGCAGTTATTGATCAAATCAATGTCACGTCTTCTCTCTTTTCAAATACAAATTTCATTCTGGAAAAGGTGCAAATAAGGCTGGTTGTAGATCTAAGTGGGCTTATAATTTCTTTTTCTAATAAATATTTGAAATTTGTTTGTGGTAGTTGATTTTTTATATCATCGAAGCAGGAAGAAAAAAAATTGTGATTTTTGTCATTGGATTTTAAAGCAACAAAAATTGCTTATTAGGTTAAATGTTAGTGAGGGACATGCAGACTATATTTATTGGTTGTTCTGTCTTATGTAGAATGTGTGGATTAGAGCTAAGGTCTGTAAAGGCGAAAATCATGTGAATATATTATGTGGCAAGACAAAAGAATTCAATGTTGTTAACTTCACAGGGTTATCCTAGAAGGTTTTCTGACTTGCCAAACTAAGAGTTATCGTTTTTACCATTTATTAATTTTGGGAAACCTTATTAGATTCATTTCAGCTTTCATATCAAATATTATCTCTAGATTTATGTCAGCCCTGTTATGTCAAATCTGACGCCTATTTCTTCTGATCCTCCCTTAGCTATTTGGCTTCAATTCTTACAATCAGTTTCCTTCGTGGTGCCTGCAGGAAGTATTGAATTGATAACATATCTACTCTCCATAGGTGTTGCGATTGATTCACAAAGTGATTCTGGTACTCCTTTAATCTGGGCATCTGGTCATGCCCAACAAGATGCTGTGAAAGTTTTGTTAGAGCACCATGCCAATGTAATTTTTTTTATTTATTGTTTTCTTTTTACAATATTGATATCATCTCCACAAATGCAGAATTTTATGTACTGCTGTGTCTCAGATGTCCATATTGCTTGAGAAAGAGAGAGAGAAGCACCCATATGCAACTATTTCTTATACCTATTCCCTGCAAAGCTTCTTTTACTTGCTGGGGAACTTCCTTTCCCAGAGGAAGTGTTATTCTATTGTCTTTGAGTATGCTCACTTACGCTGATAAAGGGTATTTCCTTAATGCTGGGCAAATTTTTTGAACTCTTTAAATTAAAAAAATCCAAAGAGATACATTTACTAACCGGAGTGGTTGTGCTTTTGTATTACTTTTGTCGCATCTCCATAAGGACATTATGGCATGCTTGTCAGGGGCCTCTTTGGGCTGACAAGGCTTTGGCCTGGGTCCCCTTTTCATCTGCAAAACCTTGGACTAACCAGCATGGCACTTTAACTGCAAAACTGTGACCGCTTTCACTCTTAACATCTCTCTTATGCCACTGGCAGATTGTGGGCACTAGGTGGCTTGTTTGAGCATGTTTCAGCTGGGGGAGGGTTCTGTTTTGTCTAGGAGTCACAATTTCCTGTTATGGTTATGGACATTGTTCTATGTGGTATTCTTGTCATATACATTCCGTGTTATATCAACTATTCATTTTTCTTCAGGCATTTATTCCTTTGCAATGATTACTTTAAACTTTGATTAGGTCATTTATGTCATTTACTATAGATTTCTGTGACAGTACCAAACAAAGCTTCTATTTGCTGGATTAAAATGTGTGGTCAATGTGCTCATTCTATTGTCTTATCTATATTTTTCTATGTTGATGTTATTTTGCAGCCTAATGCTGAAACTGAAGATAACATCACTCCACTGTTGTCAGCTGTAGCAGCTGGTTCACTAGTGTGCTTAGACTTGTTAATTCAGGTTTGATGTCTTCATTACTACTCCAATTTGGCTTCATTTTTGTTCACTTTGGTGTGTTTAGGGCTCTAATATAGGCATAGCTGGAAGGTTAAAATAGAAAAGCAAAAGGGACATTTCTTTATTATTAATTTTGAGTTTCTCTTGAATGTCTAGAGAGGTAACCTCATTCACATTAGTGATGTCACTGGGTGGATTGATAAGTTAACTTGCATGGATGTGTCTTGTTCATGGTGGGAAATTGATATCATTGTTCAAGCATGCTCTTTTAGCTATTAACATTTTATTCAGACTTTTTTGTCCTTCTTGTTAGAAATAGTTTTGTCGAAGTATCAAACATTTTATTGTAATTGTTAACTTATGCATATGGTGTCTCTCATGTGTAACAGGAAATAAATATCTTGTGCTTGCCCTCTTTACAACCTCAAAACTTTCAATTGAATACCTGTGCCCGTCGAAAGTTGTCTATGATATAAGAAAGAGAGAGAGAGAGAGAGAATGAGAGGAAGAAGAAAAGTGGATTTAGCGCATGTATTATATCTGAGTGTGGCTTCCACCTATCGTATATAGTTATTATGCTTATGCTCATACGGAAGATTTTTTATGCTATTCACTGCTTCTTCCCCTACCTCAATTTTCCATTCACTTATTTGTAGGCAGGTGCTAATGTGAATATGACTGCTGGTGGAGCAACCCCATTGCACATTGCTGCCGATATTGGGAACACAGAAATTATAGAATCCTTATTGAAAGCTGCAGCTGATCCTAATGTTGCAGATGAGGTTAAAGCCATAACTGCATTCATTTTAGTCATGATAGAAGTTAATTTTATTCTCACATATTTGTATGTATTTATTTTCCCGAGTCCTTCAAACCTCTGTTCATTAGCTTCTGTTGATTTTTCTGTTTGTCTTTCTTGTTGAAGGCTATGTTAGTTGTCCCGAAAATTTCAGGGAAGTATAATTTCCTGGTTCTACTACCATAAATCTCTTATTAGGCTGTAAGCCCATATTTTAATTTTATGGTTGTTTTTTGTCTTATTACTGTAAGGGGGACAAAGTTGAATTACTTGGAAGGTATACAAAAGCCTTGTAGTTTCCAATTTATTGAATTAACAGAAAACCATTGTTGTAGTCAACATCTAAACTTAGTGATCCCTACAAAGGATGGGTGTTCGATCATATTGAATATGCAAGAGTGCTACCATCCTAGTGACCCTACTGTTTGCATGGAGTTCTTTCCAGATTGACTTTCCTATCATGTTCCAACTAGTTGGCTACAAAAACAAATGTCAGTTTGTCAGGTATTTGCAGTATCATGTTTAGGCCAGGAGGAAAATAAAGCTAATTGATGTGGGACCTATTAAAGATTTTAGGATCTTATATTATAGAAAAAATTCAGATTTTTAATTATATTTATTATTGTTTTATTTTATTTTGGAATTTAATTAGATTTTAATTCTTTTTGTGAGAAGTATTAATTAAATTTTAATTCCTTGTGTAATAAGTATTAATGATTTATATAAAGTGCTTAAGCATTTATTGTAAGTTAGTTTATTTATATATTATTTTGATTATAAACTTGAGATTAATTCTCTTTTCAATCATTAGTCAATTATTCCTTTAGATCGTGTATCGATCCGGATTATTTATCAATCTCCAATCATTAGTCAATTGTCTTTTGGGTCATTAATCAATTCTAATTGTGTGTCGATCGAGTATTATTAGTTTTATTCTTTGTGTTCTACATCACTGATACTTTGTACTAATTTTCTTATGAGCTCCATTTAAGTCCCTATGTGAATTTAGAAGCTCAAATCCTTTCAACTTAGTAGCTTTATGATTCTATTTAAAATATGCAATGAATGGCTGCAGTTTCACATTAATATTAGTCAAGCCATCCATTATGTCTTAATGTATTTTCTCTGCATTATAGGATGGTCAGAAGCCCATACAAGTTGCTGCTGCAAGGGGCAATCATGGGGCTGTTGAGATCCTTTTTCCATTGACATCGGCAATTAAATCCATCCCAAAATGGACGGCTGATGGAATTCTTGAATATATGCAGTCTGAAACAATGAAACAGGTGATTCTTAGATCCCTTTTCCTGTTTCAGTAAACTTGTGTAATGTCTTGGTCGCACATTTAAATTATGCATGCTGAAATTTTACATCAGTTTGAAACTTTAGCCAGTTTTGTAAATTCATTCAGCATACCTTTATTAGGTAGTGCTTGTCTCATACTTTGAAGTCACTCTCATGGTATAGTGTGCTACATATCTAATTCTCTCTCTTTAGATAGGTCATAATGCCAATGAGCCTTTTATGTACATATAAGCATGGTTTCACTTCTATGGTCCTCTTCTTCCCTTGGGAAATTAACTTTTGTTGCACTCTTCTAAGAAGCAAAAGGAGTTCATGATAGTAGAATGATATTATATAATAAAGAGAGGAAGAATGTGGAACCAAGTTAGCATGATGTCTTAGAGCTGGACAGGCATAAGGGTGTGACCATAAGACTAGCTTGGTTTATGGTCTAAAGATAATTGCACTCATGTATAGGTTTGGCATGTTGCATTCTAATCTTACAGGACATTAATTTTGGTTTGGCTTAAAAATAACAAGCCACTTGACTCTGCCATCTACTTTCTCTTTTGCAGGAAGAAGCAAGAAAAGTGAAGGGAGATAGTTTATCACAGGATATAAAACCGAGGAAAGATCTTCCTGAGGTGCCTCTCTTAAGTTTTTATTCTTTAGTTGGTTATGCATTGCTTTGGTGGACAGGTTTTTTTTGTATTTTCTATTTGCCATTATATGAGAAATGTTAATTTTGTGGAATTGGTTGCATCATGTGCTCTATTTGGATCTGGATTTTTTCTTTTTTTTTTTTTACTGCAAACTTCAATTTATTATTTTGAACCATTTCTTTCCTCAGTAACATGGGTGCAATAAGACTAATACAAAGCTTTCTTGCTTCCTAAAATTTGTTTGTTCCTATTAATGTTCTTGTTCTTGATATCACGCTTAGGGCTTTGTCTTGGAAATTCATTTTTGCTTTGTTGGATTGTCTTCTTTTATTTAAAAATTTCAATGAATCCCAGGAAGCTTACTTCTGTGTTCTATTTTAGTTGTGAAGTAGCGATTTCAAGGTTTAAATATTTATCCAAAATAATATTGTAATAGATTCAATATTTTAGAGTAGATATTCATTGTCCTTATCACCCTTCTAAATTTTAGACAACCGTTTCAGGTGGGACCTGAATTAAAGAAGAAAGCCGCAGAAGCAAAATCTAGAGGGCACGAGGCTTTCAATAGAAAGGATTATCACATGGCTATAGATGCCTATACACAAGTACATTACTCTTCTCTTCTTTGCTTGGTTGGAATATCCTTTGTTAGTCTGTTAATGTTGGAGATCTTTTTTTTCTCTTGTATGACTGTTACATGGTAGACAATAAATTGTGTATAATGTTTCTAAGCTTGCTACATCTGGTAGTTTTGAACAAATGAAAGAACTATCTGTGGGCAGCTCTACAAGATGGTTGATCTATCTCTGTGCTTACCGTGATCTGTTGTGCACATTAATATGGAATAAGCACACCTTAACCATGATATGTGAAGTTTTGCTTAGGGTAATAACTTAATTTCTCATACTGTTTCAAGATAAATAATCAATTCTTTGTTGTGTTTGAGTAGGATTATAGTTAAATTCAAATGAACAGAGATAAATTGAATTATAGGGTTAGAACATGTTTGTTTGTGGTGTTTGGCTCCACTTTCTTTTTTGTGAACCTTAATTATGCTTCCTTCAATGCCCTTCTGGCGCCCAAAATGGGATCTAGTTTTGAACTTGAGTGGGGTTTGTATCATTTCCCCTTCCATCTTGTGTTAGAATGATTAAATCCCCATTTCCTACTAAAACTTTTGTGCATATTTATCCCTGGACTCCTGCATGAGGTTGATGTAACTAACAGATTCCAGTTAGAGGCTTTGTCCGTACTTGTCCATATGTAATGAACTTGGCTTTACTGTCTGTGAAGCAGTTGGTAATTGGCCGTGGGAGGAAAGGGAATGAGGCTTAATGGGGAAAACATGTTTAAGGTGACGCTGTGTCTTAATGGAAGTATTGGACTTGGAAAATTCACAAATACTTTTTAAATGGGGTTTCTGCTGCTTCAGAATAGATAATTAGAGAGCTTTCTGAGTTTTGATCAAATACTTGTTTGATGATGTTTTTACAGGCAATGGATCTGGATCCTAGTGATGCTACATTGCCCTCCAATAGAAGTCTTTGTTGGCTTCTTCTTGGACAAGCTGAGCAGGCGTTAGCTGATGCAAAAACATGCAGAGTTTTAAGACCAGACTGGGCAAAAGCTTGCTATCGGGAGGGAGCATCATTGCGTTTATTGGAGGCATGCTCCCAACTTTTCTTCAATATTTAGCTATCTGTTTCACCACGTCAACCTTTTTTTCTTCTGAGCATTTTTTTATTGTTCTTCTCCCAGAAGTATGAAGAAGCAGCCAATGCTTTTTATGAGGGTGTGACACTTGCCCCTGAGAATAGGGAGCTTATAGAGGCTTTTAGGTTTGTAAATACACTTTCCTCATCTTCGTTTTTTCTTTTTTTCTGTGATTTTTTTGTTCTAATTTTTTTAAATATGCTCTTTACATTTTAAACCATCAGTTTTTAGATTCTATGAATCAAATTATCTTGAATACCTAGAAAGGGGCTCGGTAAACACTAATGTCACACCAATATTGCCCGTCAAAATGCAACATATTAGTGGATTTTCTGCCCAGGTTACATCTCTTTCTAGTTTCACTACAGTTATCTTGGCTCTCAAATTCTCGAAATTCATGCTGCATATAGACAATAATTATTATGTCTTCATATTAGGAGCAGAGTTTCTGCAAAAGGTTAACCATCTTTTACTGTTCCATGTAATCACTTTAGTTATTCGACCTCCCTTATCTGCAGGGAAGCTGTCCAAGCAGGGAAGAAGTTTCATGGTACGGATAAGAAGTAACAACTTGTCCAAAGTCGAGAATCAAGGGACCAAAATGCCTTGTATGTTAAAATGTGCTGTTTTTGTCCCACATATATGTTTCGAGGAACTGCAAGATCTCTGTTGCTTTTGATGCCATGCAATTGGAAATGAATCAATCAGCTGACCATAGCAAGCTGCAAACCATATTAAAGAGGACATGATGGATAGCTAGCTATCCTACCTAAGAGTTTTGTCAGCATCGCTTGTGATTTTGATAGATTTCCATGACCCGCATCTTTTTCCTTTCTGTTTTTCCAAATATTAAATCTTGAAAGAAAGTTGGATACGAAGTTGCATAGTTGTTTGGGAAGCTGAGTTTTGCTTTTATCAATACAGCTAATGCAGGCAAGGCATTGTCCGTGAACTTTCTTAGAAAGATGTATTGATTTTGTTAAAGAGAAATTCCGATTGGTGAGTTCTCCAAACCTTATCTTCATTATAATCTTCAACTGCTGCTGATTTTCTCGTTTATTTCTCAGGTCATCTGGGTTCTGGGATTGAGCCAATCTCTGAATATTAAATATGACCTCAAAATAACATGGTCAATGCTGACCTGTTAGTATATGTTTTTTCTGCCAAGATTCTAACTGAAAACCTTCAAAGTTAGGATGATAACTGTAGTAATAATCATATTATTATAACAAAAAGTGTGATTAGCTGTAAGTAGAATTTAAAATAACAAATATTTTCTTTTATTGTAACTTTAAAACAGGACAACTTTCAATATGAAAGCACTTTATGAAGGAAGAGATTCAGCCCCGCCCCTGAAATCTTCAGATCTAACCATGTCTCTAAAACCCCCCGCCGGTAACGGCACCACAACCGCCGCCACTGACGCCACCTCTACCTCCACCACACCCACAACCGCACTCGCCTTCTTCTCTCGCACGGAGTCCATCGCCTCCTCGCGCCGCCCTTGGAGCGAACTCTTCAATCTCTCGAGTTTCTCGCGACCCTTAAGCTACAACGACGCAATGTCCCGTATTAAGCGGAATGTCAACAACTTTCGTGTGAATTACGTAATGGTGATTCTCTTCATTCTCTTCGTTAGCTTGCTTTGGCACCCCGTGTCGATGATCGTTTTCATAGTCGTGTTCGTTGCGTGGTTGTTCTTTTACTTCGCGCGTGACGACCCAGTTGTGGTATTTGATCAAGTGTTGGATGACAGGCTGGTTTTGTGCTGTTTAGGTTTGGTTACGATTCTTGCTTTGGTATTTACTCACGTGGGGCTTAACGTGTTGGTGGCTTTGATTGTTGGGGTTGTGGTGGTGGGTGTTCATGCGTGCTTCAGGAGTACGGATGATTTGTTTTTGGATGAAGAGAGTGCGGTTGAAGGTGGATTGGTTTCGGTTGTGGGAAGTCAGCCGGCTAGGTTGACTGGTTATACGCGAATTTGATGGGGATTTTGGGTGTATTTGTGTTTGATTTGAAGGGGGTGAGGAGGTATCTGTTTTTATTTTATTTTATTTTATTTTTTTTGTAATATTTTTTTAATGCAGAACTTTCTGAATGAGATTAGTGAATCGAGTTCAAAATTGGGTACCTGTGGAATTATAAAAATCTCAGGTCTGATTATTTGATTAGTCTTTGAAGGATTGGTGGTTTTGGCTTTTGTGAAGTGTCAACTTGTACCTAATTGTTTCAATTGATGATAATGGAAATTTCATTGGTGCTAAGATTTGAAGCGGGTATTGTGAATTCTTGTTACTGTATTATTGGTTTGAAGAGGTGGAATTCGAGGGTTGATTCGGCTTTTGTCTGTTTTGACTATTGTTTCCGATTTGGATTTAGTGGGATTATTGAAGTAATAATTGACATGCTTGAGCTTCACTCTATAGATGTTGACCTCATAGTTCACTCCTTTTTATTTTCGGGAAGCTTGCGTTTTATGTCGTCTGGATGGTTGATGCTGAATTTGGTTGCGCTACTTCAGCATTCTTTTAAACTTGGGAGATGAAACCAATCTTGTGCTGTGAGGTGACAGAAATGCAATTGCTCAGACCGTCTCGGTGCTCGTTGCATTTCGGCATCAAGGGAAGATGTATGTTATTTTGCAGTCACTAATTTGGAAATTATATTTGTTTTAGTCATGCAGGTCCAATTGCTAATTTGTGACTTTCTTTGGTATTTTAAATTTGACATCGTTAGATGTTTCTTTTATTTGAAATGACCAACCGATTACTAAAGTCCATCAGATTCAGTTCCTCTCCTAGCTTAATGTATGTTTGGCATTTATAAAAGTATCTATTAAAGTAGGGTATAATTTTGTTGTGATATATCGTTACTGTAAGGTATAATTTTGTTGTGGTATATCGTTACTGTCTTGAACCCTATATTGTTTGAGAGTAAGTCACACTTTTCACCACTTATACGAACCTGGGATCCAAATTTTCCTGTTGTTGTCATTTGCTTACTGTGCCAATTCAGATAGACTTTAGTTTATCATCTCATAATTAGCCAGACCATGTTTACTAAGGAATGTGGTGACTCGATCATTAGTCTAGGACCACGGTTACTAGCAAATGTCTAAATTCATTGCTGCATATGGCAATGAAGTGTTCTTTTATAATTGCACACTTCTAATGGTATAAAATTTTGGTGATGCAGTGGTAGATGTCCCTTGTTGAGACTTGTGATATGTTCATATACTTATTTTGTTTGTTCTTAAATGTGGGGTGAGGAAGGCTTGAATCTCAGCCTCAAGGTTACTCAAAAACCGCCACATTCTAGCTATTTGAGTCACCTGAGTGAGATGATCCTAGAAAGTCATATGGCCTTAGCTTTAAATTTGGCGAGGATTCCGCCTTACCTTTTCCACCCATTGATGCTTGGCAGTTACCACCTCTTTTCTTTTCTCCTCTGATATTGGTAGCTTGTTTAACCTCTGAAATTTGAGAATTCTTTCTCTTAGCTTTTCATAGAAGATAAATGTAAGCTTCAGTACAACTTATTGTTATTGATTTATTACCATTCAGAGGCACCGTGTTGTGCCCTGCAGTACTTACATGGCTATTTCAGAAAGTCATTACATTACGAGTGTCATTCTGGGTAGCTACCGTTATAACAATACCATTTTTCAGGAAAATAAGATTTCAATCCAGTTTTCAGCAATATGCGCTCAACAACGTTTTTGTAGACATCCTAATTCCGAAAATATTCTCACAAACATCATGCATAATGAAGTTAGCAGACGCGCAAAATTACAGGAATATAAACCAATTTCAAAAGAAGTCAATTCCTGATAGAGATACTGGACTGGGATTCATTCATCAACTGGACTGTCAAAATGTCTACAAACATGATGTCCATACAAACTACTGAAGTATGCCAGTTTCTTCACGAAAGGTAAATCATATAAAGACCAAAGCAAAGAGGCAACCGGATTAAGGGCAAATAGCGATTCATAGCCTATTAATCCTCCTCTAGGTTAATAGAGTCCTTGAATTTCCCATATAGAATCTTCTTCAACTCAGCCATTTGGGCAACTACAGAATCCTTCTCTTCCTCAAGTTTTTCTAAATTCTTGGTAGTCACTTCTTTCATCTCTTCTATCCTGGTCTCCACTTCTTCCTTTGGCACATGGGCAAAGACTTCTCCTATTTGGAACCGAACTATATCTTCATCTGTCAGAATCAATTCATTGCCTGCATCCTCCAGGTTTTCATTTGTTTCCTATAGAAAAAACACTAGTAAGTCAGAAAGTGTTCTGTTAAGAAACCAAGAAGCATCAAACAAATGTTACAAAAAGAAATACTAAATATGATAAACAAAAAACCAGTCAAGTGGAACACAAAATAGGTTACTTTCAGGTCTTGCTGGGAAAAATTCCTGTAAAGCTACTTCGAGAAATTGCAAAATTTATAAAATGGAAAAATGAAGGCAATATACAAACTCTTGCATATGCCATATCAGAAGTTGATACGTGCAAGCCATATTGGGAGTCCAGACAATAACTAAGGCTCACATGGGAAGAAAGACAACTCAAACGCTGATTTTCTCCCTCAAAAAACTACAAGAGGTTTCGGCTAGTGGAATTTCTTCCCTTTCTATCCAATAGTTCTATTTATCAGAATAAACTCGTTTAACAAGACAAACCATACACCTAACAGTAACCAACTATAAACTCTATAGCACTCAACCATATACTTTAGGCATATACATGAGAACAACTGATATCCATACATGGGCTGCATTCATAATCACTGACATTAACAGGGCTAGCTGCTAGCATTATAAAACACAACAGCATCTTTAAATAAATAACTTGAATTACATCAACTAGATACAGATATGATCTTAGGTTACATTTTAATAAATGTAATTTTGCATGATTAAATTCAAGAAAAATATTAGGCCATCTGTTAAACCGTCTCCAATACAACTGTTTAACCACATATCATCTCTGCCGTCCATATCATATCACTAAGACCTTCAAGCTCATTAACTGTCCTTCACATATGCTCAGTTTAGTAAATATCCCATCAATAGACTAATACAATGCCATGTAACATACACAATGAAAGGTGAAGATATCAAGTCAAACATTTCAATGACAGCACTAGAATTAATTTATGTCTATATCAATACCCAAACGACTTAAACCTCTTAAATTCCTACAATTACATAGAGGAAGCATTAAGAACCACAATTACTTGAATTTGTTCACAAGTGAAGAACTATCTAACATGGCATGTCATACCCTTTACCAGAGCATTATGCTTAGCTCATCGTAATTTTCTAGTTTGCACATCATCATGGAATGAGAAGAGAGAAAACTGTGACCTCTCTCTTCCGTTTTCTTTCAGAATTCCAGCTAAACCTAATAGGAACAACTAAAATCTTGTGCCAATTGAATCACTGAGCTCCTAATATAGTATCCAAAAATTTCAACCAAACTCAATAAAATGTTAAAATGAGTGAATCAATATTATTTTCAACTGATAGCTTCCATCCACCAAACTTCCCATTTGAGATCGTTACTAAGTAAATAAATCAAACTCAGTTTCATTATTATCAACTCATTGATTTTCACACTAAAAAACTTTATCCACATACCTGAAACCCTAAACCCCAATCTTCCAAACAGACAATTACATGTAAAATATACAGAGAATACATACAAAGAAATCAAAACAAGTTGTGGGTTTTTCTCTTTTTCAACGCATGCCTTGCAATTAAAACTTAGACTAGAACTGGGCTTCTTTCACCATTTTAAAACTCACTAGTATGACACAACAAAAACTTCATCTTTACGATCCAAAGCCATAATTTAAAGTAGAAGTAAACTAAACCCAGAAGAAATTACAAGAGAAGAAACCTTGGCGATCTTGATTTCGTCTTCAAGCTCATGAAATCTGTTGTTTAATCTCTCAAATCTGTTGATGTTCTGTTGATCTTCCCATGTCACTTCCGTGTCAGATTTTCCACTCTTTGAAAAACAGATTTAAAACTATTAGATTCCCTGAGAAAAGAAATCGAAGAAAAAGCAAAATAATGTACAGAAAAGAAGAGCTCTTCTATTACCTGTTCTTGTTGCATGCTTGATTCAGGAAGAGGCGAAAGAGAAGCTCGAGTGTTGTGTTGTGCCTCGTGCAAAGAAACGCAGTGACTATTTGGCGTATACTTTTCAACTGCAAAGAGCTGGGGGGATTGGGTGGGTGTGGTTGGGGTTGTGGGGGTTGTTTAAATCAATAACTATTCAGGGTCTCTTTACTTGACACTACTTTTAATTATGGAATCCATCATATTAGGGGTTTTAAAAACATTATACAAAATTTAGAATTGCAATTTCTCCCCCGAGCCTTGTTCTATGTGTTCTAAGTAATATATGATTACTCTGATATCATATATTCATTATTAATATTATCTTATTTTATCCATCATAATTTGTTATTATTAAACTTTTCTAACATATAATTATAGAGTATAACATAATTATCAATCTAATTTTGTTATATTTTTATTTTTACTTTTTAAATTTTTAAGATAATAATGTATATTTACAATAATTTTTTATTTTAAAACATTATCCGAAACAAAGGCACAAAGAGGAAGTCATCATTTAATTTTACAAATAAAATTTGAAACAATAAAATTATAATGAACATTGTTTATTTGATCAAAATGTTTTCTTTAAAAGCAAAATGGGAACCAGAACACAAACAGAAAGTTCCCTCTGTATGAACAAATTCTATATGGCTGAGATGATTCTACAATTGAATAATAAAATAACATAAACATAAAACTATTACAGTAAAGATAATTTGCAGTAGAGTTTCATGGGACTAGGACTTTTCTGCAGTATGACAAGACCATTACGAAGTCCTTAGCAGATGAGCCCACAGATGCCGGAACCTTGTTCACTGTTGATGCTGTCAAAAGCCACAGGTCTAGTAAGTTATGAAGCTGCAATGTTGGATGCACTGGCAGACCCCTGCAAAATATCTCCAACACGATTACATACATTTGACTATAAGAAATAATGCCTCTTACCGAAACAGCTAAAAGTTTTTTGCAGAATAGCTCATTCCAATCATTTTCAGCTCTGAGGAAAGGTTAGGAGATGAACTCGCCTCAGATTCGCTGTTAAGATTGAGCTTCTTCACAAGGTACTTCTGAATAAATGAGACAGGCATTTTACCATCCCTATGACCAAAACATAAGAAAGCCAGAGAGAATGAGATATTCTGAGAAGCGTATAGAAGATTACAGTGAATGACTAACTTTTAACTTCCATCAAGCCTTGGAATGTTTGAGCAAACAAAGAACTAGGAATAATCATAAGAATCTTCTGAAACTCTGGCAGAACCAGTTATGACCCAACAAACATTTTTTTAAACATAAAAAAAACCCTTCCTTAGTTTTTAGCTTGGCATGTGTAAAAACAGAATCAAAATGCTGATTTAAACCACAAATTGAACAGGAGAACCCTCTAGGCAGTTGATGGATCAGAAGAAACTCACTTTATCCTCAAGTAGCATGCTGAGATCTGTGACAAGCAAGCATCATCTTTCCTGAAGTCATTTGCCATAAGAATTAGAGACTAGCACTCAAAGCAATTGCAAAATCAAGCTCTGCAAATAATAAATACCATATGCACTGGAACTTTAACTCAAGTATTGAAGATGTAGGATGGAGTGTGTGTTAATTA
The DNA here is from genome assembly GCA_026122585.1 of Anacardium occidentale. Taxonomy (NCBI): domain Eukaryota; kingdom Viridiplantae; phylum Streptophyta; class Magnoliopsida; order Sapindales; family Anacardiaceae; genus Anacardium; species Anacardium occidentale. Next base: position 269,604 of record JAJEJH010000134.1, read on the forward strand.
TTAAGTTCGGACCCTAAAAAGCATATTAAAAATATATATATAATAAGTGACTATATCAATGTTCTAAGTATCACTTACTGATCTTCCAAGGGAACTAACGAGAACCAGACAGGACCGTTCCTTCTTTTATGCATAGCTCCTGAAGTATCAACCATGACTTGTGCAGCAGCACACATCTCATTAGATTCAGCCTCCCTCTTCTTAGCTGCTGCATGCAACCTTCTACGCTTCTTAGGTCTTGAAAGTAAAATTTTTCCATTCTTGTCATCATGGAATTTTATATTTAGTCCATGTTCCTTCAGTTTGGATCTAGGCAAGCATACTTCACTTCCAGGAGCATTCGGCATATCTACTTTGGAATCGGTTTCATGCATAAATAGTACAGAATCAAGGGCATTATGCGGATCTGATCTGACAAGAGAAAGCCCCTGTGAACTTGACCTGGAGGACTTGGTTCTGTTCGCAGCTTCTACAAGACAGTTTAAAGGTGTCCAGAGATCAGTTTTCCCTTCCATCATTTCAACAGCATTCCCAATATCATCATAAGCCCTCTGCTCATTATAAGGGTCGGCCTTGCAAGAATCCTGCATTAGTTCAGGGATGAATAACTGCTAATATAATGAATGTAAAAAATCAAAGTTAATGTTAATTTATAAACACATAAAGAAAATAGTCATCCTCCTTTACCTGCCTTTTATTTTGAGTAATTTTAACAAAAGAATCAGGTGAGCTTGAGCTCATTGGACGATCTTTGGCAGAATCTTCTTTCTTGTCTTCAATAACCAAACCACATCCTCGTAAAGCAGCAGCCTTTCTTGTACTTCCTTTTGTCCTCTTTCCTGTCAGACCAGTCTGTGGGGACACTTTGGGAGTGCTGACTACCAATGATGAAAGAGATCTCTCCTTCCTTTTAGCTGGCAGAGAAATGGAAGGCATAGCTTCAGGAGCTTGAACCTTTCTTCTCCCATACGGGAATATTTTAGCTCTTATATCTTGGAGATTGTGGTCCGCCCTGCTGGAATTCCATAAACACTCAAATAAAATAGGCAAACTGAAGTAGTTAACTACCAAGCTAAATATTCTCCCAAAGTATGCTAAAAGAAAGCCCTCAAAACAATAGTTTTAACAAATTATGGAGCCATAAGTCACTACAATTAAGGAGTTTGCTCCTTTAAACTGCTTTGGTTGTTTGCACAGTAACATATACATGGTGTCTGCCAACCAGCTGAAGCCAGCCTATATTTCTAATATTTAAATCCCAAACTACACCAATTCATAACAAAATGTAAAAGTTAGATTTTCGCTATCACTCAACAAAGTACTCACATCCTGAGTTCTATAAAAGCTTGACAACTTTTTCATAAATTTCATGAGATATCAAACATTCCCTTTAAACTCAAGAGATATGGACAAATTCAGATACTTCATATTTGAAATTGCTCAATCAAAAAATTTCATATAATGCTAATGAAGTCTCATTTTTTGCTAAAGCATGGCTTCATTTTTGGCGGAGAAGAGACTACACTTTAGAAACAAAAAATACTAACAAAATTTGAAGAGTAGCTTAATATTGCTTTTCAAACATGGACATCAACCGTCATTCACTTTCTAATTATTCTTCTAAGATATCCCAGCTATAAATAAGATAATTAAAATATTCTAGTCAAGCAAGTTTGGAACTGGATCAGGTCTGACCTAGACGATGATAAGGTTTAGACCTCTGAAATGATATGAAAGAAATAATAAAAAGAAAATTATAAATCTTCTGAAAAGAACGTCTTGTTCTAACAACATAAATATAAGGTAACACATACTAAGATGAAAATCAAGACATGGTCAATAACAGCCTGCTTGGTTCAAACTAATCATGCCCAAACAACAAGTAAAAATAAAAAATAAATGCGTGATTGACAAGATTATGCAAAGGATTCAACTCTAGAAAGAGTTAATAATCATATGTTTACTCTTTGTTAAACTCCACTGAGTTGTATAGTTAGTAGCATGTTAATACCGTTGCTGACTACCAGCACAGAGAAATATTATGGATAAGCAAGTTGAAGGAAAGATCAAAATATGAGTTTATTAAATGACTATCAGAAAGATCCCAAAAGCAGGCCTTCTTTTAATGAAAATTTTACTGTAAAAATTGAATATCAATCAATGGGATAGACACAATATTCACACAAAGAAAATTAGGTTCCTAAAATTGAAGTTGAGGAACACTAAATTAATCAAATAGAAGTACATGGCTACAGCCGTCGAAAGATTAAAAACGCAAAGGAAGATCTTCTTATGGTTTCCTTGTAATGAAAAGAAGAATTCCAGAGCCTCCAAAGAAATGGATTGGTAATGCAGCAAGTATATATAATAGAAAACACAGCACAAGCTACAAGCTTCAATCAGGGTAGAGAATTGAGGTAACCAAAATTAATGCAGAAAAAACAATGAAAATGAGGTTAGATTGATGCAATAAGGGAACTTATGCATGGAACTGATGAGAACAACGAAGATCAGTAAAAGAAGAAGGGAGATCATCCAGTCAACAACAAAAAGATTATAAAAACAGAAAAGACAACTAAGGGAAAAAAGGTAAGCATGTGTGATGATAAAGGCGTGAACAAATGAATATATGACCATATGACCTGCCTTAGGAAGCATGACTAGAGAAAAGCGAAAAATAGAAAAAGAATTCCAGAAAAGAGGCAAGGTTAAACTCTATGGTGTTTGATGCGTTAGTCACTCAACTCACTACCAAAACGTAGTTCAATTTTACTAAAATATTAAATAGCAAAAATAATGGTTGAAGTGTGTCTCAAACAGTCTGCAGCTAAAAACTCTCCAATATTATTGGTAGAACTTTATTTCTTCTTGACAAATAGTTAACTACTATGATTAATAATGCAGGATTCAGGATATAAGTTACAAAGTTTCTAAAGTGAAACAATAAGCTTTAAATCAACATTTATTAATGGCCTATACACAATAAATTGACCCTAAAAATTTAATGATTTCCTCCTCAATGGACACTTAGAACCAACAACTCCATGAATCAAGCCATAATTTTGTCTCGCAGGAAACAAACGAAAATCCCAATTTGACTTTCTAGTCACAAAAAATCTTGAGAAAAAGCAAGAGTAACCTTAGAAACCAACCTTAGCTTCTCCACAGGAAGACAGCCTAGATCGATATGGCATACAGGACAATAATCCACATCATCATCCGCGAACTTCTCATATATGCACTTCTTGCAGACTGGTTTCATTCAGCATGCAATGCATCAGCAACAATTACAGGAGCCAAAAAATTTTAAGAACAAGTCACTGCAAACAAATCTATATATTTGCTTCAATATTGCGACTAGATAAAAGACTCATAGCATGATCTAGAAAGCTAGCTTAATAAACACAATAAATCACTCGCCAACCTGAAGTTCTGAAGCCTATACTAACACTATAATTGGTCTTTATGAACAATGTATAGTAACAAAATCAAGTGTCATAATACTACAATACCAGCGAGTATAAAGCCATATAATCCCACTCCATTAATCAACCAAAAAAACCAATAGACTTTGAACTCACAAATCAACAAATTTGAAAAATAAGCAATTCCCCCGATAAAATAATATCAAGAACACGCATACACTGCAAAGAACGAAACCGTAACAACAAAAACTCACAAGTGTGAAGACACTTAGAGATTGTAGTGGCTTCATCAAATAACTTATTACAAAGTGGGCATGTCATGCATGCTTCAAGTGTCTCTCTCTTAACCTTCACCACCGCCCCCGCCATCTATGTCGCCTATATATATATCCGACTCGAAAGGATGAATCTTTATGAATAAATCATCCAATCACGAGGAATGACAACAAAAGCAGACGGATCGAGAGAAGGGTTAGGAATATAAAAGAGAAACCGACGTGGGGTTTGTTGGATTTTTAGACACAGAAAGAAACCGAGCAGAAAAAGGTTGCTTGTCTATTCTTCTTCTGCAGGAGCAAACGTGTTTCAGGTCAGTGTGTCGAGTAGTGAAACACACTTGATTTTGCTTCCTTCTGAACATAACCGATTATGGATAAACTTGCTTTTTGTCCCGTGCATTTCTAAACCTATATACATGTAATAAATGTGATTTTATTTTCTAAAATAAAATCACTTAATATATGGTATGAATACATTACTTGTTTTCCTAATTTAATTTAGCATGAAAGGATTTGGATGGTAAGAACTTTAAGACAATATTCACCCACAAAAAAGAATAATTTTGTATTATGTTAAAGTTATATAAATATAATATGTAATAATATTTTGAAAATTTGAAAGAACTTTGTAGAATCTAGTCCCCAAAGGATGACTGAGTGAAAGAAATTGGAAAGAGGACTGAGTGGGGTTAATAAGAATAATAATAATAAAAAATAAAAATAAAAATAATAAATACATAAACAAATGTTTGAAAATCTACAAGGGGCACCCAAGGTTTGCCCTAAGAACTCTTTTTTCATACCTAGGTGACATTACTAACGGCATATCATCGAAAAATCAATTTTATTTAAGAAATTAATTGTGTAAAAGTAAAATAATAATTTTATTATCAATTAATTAAAAAATTTTAAAAATTAGACCCAAATATTTAAAACATAATTTTGACCCTTAAAAAATTTAAAAAATCACGAATTTATTCCTAAAATATTTTAGAATTTTAACTATTAATATCACATTTTCATTACTATCACAATCTCATCATTGTTACGTTCAGCATTTGCTCCTTCATTATATCATAAGTTATCGTCGATGATAATTTTAAATGATTGAGTTTTGACTACTTGATTAATTAAAAATTGTTATTGATAGTATAATAAATTCATTGAATTGAGGAATAAGACTAGAAAAAAGGAAATGGAACTAGGGTTGGATTCGAGCCGAACCGAACGTGAACAGTAACATGTTCATGTTCGGGCTCGTTTCGTACTGTTCGGTTCGTGTTCGTATTTGTGTTCGTCGAATATTTTTAGTTCGGATTAGTATTCGTGTTCAGTTCGTATAATTAAATTCGTATTCGATTCGTATTCGTATTCGTATTCGTATTTGGTTCGTATAATTCGTTTTTATATTTATTAAAAATTATAATTAATAAAATTTAATTAAAAAATTATTATTTTAAGTTCGGGTTCGTGTTCGTATAGTTCGTGTTCGGGTTCATTCGAGTCGAACTTTAAAATTACAGTTCGTGTTCGTGTTCATGTTCGTGTTCGTTCGGCTCATTTCGGGCTCGTTCGAACTGAACTCAAAAACGAATCTGAATATATTCGATTCGAATCTAACCTTAAATGGAACACAGAGACAAAAGAAAAAGATAAAGAGGGGGAAATTGATGGTAACTCGAAACTTGGAAGGGCGAAGAAGGAGAGGGTGAAAAGAAAGAAAAATAAGTATGTTTGTATTCAATTTGAATACTTCAAAAAATTTTAATTTTTGTTAATTTAAGATTGTATGATAATTTTAAAAAATAAAATATTAAAGGTAAAATAATCACCTTAAATTTTATACTATTTTACAATTTTCTTTCAGAGACTTTAGTTTTGTTGCTTAACATTTCCTACTTCAGGGTTTATTTTCTAGCACTTACACCACAAATTACTGCAGAAAAGAATAAATATTACTCATCTGACATGTCAATCCACACTCTGAAGAGAAGACACGTGGAAGGCAATGAGTGGTTGTCTAGACTCCATGAAGGATACGAAATCTTTGGCTATAACCAATTCCATCCAATTTTCAGCTGTTACAATCTATATCAAAATAAATTATTGCTTCGTTTAATTCTTTGCATTGACCCATCACAGCAATGGCCTCAATCACAGCTTCAAACTTGTCTGCATTGCTTCCCCCTGCAACAACTGAGGCCTTAACAACAACTGTTCACTCATCATCCCTCTTTGGTAATTACATCTATCTTTTGTAACTCTTTATGTCAAAATTGTATGATTAGTACTGGGTTTTGCCCTGCAGGGCTGCCTGTTGAAGCAATGGCAACAAAGGGACATGTGAAGTGCGCCCTAGAAGAGAAGACACCTGCTGCTCTTAATGCCGCCATGAGCTCAAAAACAAGCGTGGCTGCATCGTTGATGGCGGCAGCAGCAGCAGCAGCATCGAGCACGGCCGCTGCAGGCCCAGTCATGGCTTTGGTGGATGAAAGAATGACCACCGAAGGAACAGGTCTTCCTTTTGGACTAAGTAACAACATTTTAGGGTGGATCCTTCTTGGTGTTTTCGGGTTGATTTGGTCTCTCTATTTTGTTTACACCATTGACCTCGATGAGGACGAGGATTCTGGATTGTCCCTTTAAATTAATGCTAAATTCTCTAATTTATTTATTTATGAGTTGTTCCATAATGCAGATTATGGGCATTGGGACTCTTATTGTGATTCTTATTTTTATTTCATTTTTGTTGGTTTATTCATACATAGTTCTTCCATCATATGGGGTCATTCAAGGTCTTCTTAGTTGACAACCTTTGGCTTGTCCATTTCCATCAGTGTCCAGCTGCTTGAATGCGCCATCGTCAACTGTAGGCCTCCTACCTGCACAGTTGCCTCACCAGTTGTCCCTGTTCCTGTAATCTGCTAATATAAACGAAGCTTTAAGAATTGATTAATATATCGTTCTATATTAAGCTTTTACATGATCTTTCATCTTACCTTTAAGCACTTGCCAGAAGCGGCCTGTCCACGTGGTCCAACAGGTCCGCAGAAGGCAGCCCATTAATACTTACGGCGCCATTCCAAGGTATTATCCCCATTCCATTGCCAGCAACAGGCATTTGCAGCGTTAAGTCCTAGCGGAGTGTTGCTGTAACATTGGAAGCACATTCATTACGAGGAATGGCCAAAAAGCGTTCGATTGTTTTCCTACAATTGCTTTGACACTTGTTGGAAGGAGAACAATGGAAAGTAATTATGCTACAGAATCCATTTCTGCTGCAGAATTGGGAGCAGAGACAAATATTTCAATGCAAATCAATAAAGATATGTACAACTAACTCTAAAAACATTATTTTTTCTATCTTTAATTTGCCAATTTCATGCAAGAGAGTATTATTGATTGAAACAAGAGAGAAAGATCCATTAATCATCCCATGTATGAACTGAAGCAATTTATTGAGTTGATTTTACTTGGAATTTATTAACATACAATTTAGCAGCTTTAAGTATTCAAGAAGCACTTATTTCTTAGGTCACCATCTGGTAATGGAGTTCATGTATAGCTTCACTCTCCACAATTCACAAACTGCATCTGTGTCTAACTGTTTAAACACCGCAGCATCCAAGTCTAAGCCTCCATTGCTGCCTTGATCAACGATTCCCACTATGGCTTGTGCACCTGTTCCACTGTTAGTCACCTGCAAATTAATACTTATCATCAGATACACTCTTTTTCTGCCTACCAATTGATGCTGCCATACATTTTTTATGTAAAAGAGAATTCTTCTTGTTGTGAGTCTTACTCTTAAGCACTTGCCACAAGCAGCTTGCCCACGAGCAGTCTACCCATATTTTTGGCGCCGTGCCAACGGTTTCTCGGCGTCTCATGTGGAGCAATAAGCACTTGCTGCCCTCAAACTCCATCCATTTTGCTGAGGATTGTAGAAATGGGAAGTAGCTCTCACATTAGAAGCACTTTCAACACCACCACCACCACCACCACCACTGCCACCGCCACTAGACTTACAATTGGTTTGACAACTATGGGCCGGAGAACAGTATGCATCAGTAGATCCACACTAACCATATTGGCTACAACAGAGATTGTTGGCACAAGTTTTGCCACCAGCTTGCCGGCCACATTTCTGGCCGGTGGCTGCAGTGGCCATTATAGTCAAAAACACCAAACGAAGCCTGCTAAACGTCTTCATTTTGTGTTGAAATAGGGTGAGTGCTCAGTGTGCTGAAATTTATAGGCCAATTAAAGTAGTCTGCCCAATTTCTTCAAAAATGACATAATTTCACCAAATCCATGTTGATCTTTCTCGATATTGTAACTGATGATCAAAATTTGTGATACCCCAACGAGAAAAGGATCTATGCTAGTAAAGTGCGTATATGAATTAAATTATTAAGGAAATGAGAGATAATTTAAGTGAAGATGTATATGTTACTATCTCATTATATTGTACAATTACTTATCCTTCACATGGAGGGATTTTTTGTTCATGATATACTGATTTTACAGGAATCGGGTGAAATAAACGTTTCATTGAGAGGGTCAATGTAGGCAACCCATTTGCTTCATGAAGCTTAATGTAGAGACTAGTGTGGCAGCTCATCATTATTGCCATGACTCAATGTGAAATCATCAAGATATAGATAGCAACACGAGAAGAACATACAAGTTCTCTGATTTTGTGGTGAGATCAAAGATAAAGAGTTGCTTCAAGAGTGGAGAATATAAAAGTGAAACTATGAGCAATATTAGAAAATGAATTAGATTATTACTGTACTAACTAATTGCAAGTTAAAATTGATCTTCTTATAAATTTAAGGTAAGATAAATGTGTAAATGTAGAGGTGTATCTTATCATCTGATAGGTAAATTAACTAACAAGATAAATAAAACAATAAATAGAAAGAGTATAATGGCTTGAACCCTTGACTCAATGCGAAATCATCAAGATATAAGTAACAACGTGAGAAAAATATACAAGTTCTTTGATTTTGTGGCAAGATCCAAAGTAAAGAGTTGTTTCAGAAGTAGAGAATATAGAAATAAAACTATGTACAATAGTAGAAAAGGAATTGGATTATCACTGTACAAACAAATTGAAAGTTAAAATTAATCTTCTTATAAATTTAAGATAATGTGAAAGTGTGAGTATAAATGTGTATCTTATCATCTAAATAGATAAGTTGACTAACGAGATAAATAAAAACAATAAATAGAAAAAGTATAATGACTTGAACCCTTGCCTTGGGCACTACTAGATAATGACCCAATCAAGTTGCTATTTAAGCCACCTTGGAGGCTTCATGTAAGAACTTATGTAAATAAATGAATAGATGTTGGAATTTCTACATACGTAAGTGTTTGAAAATTCAAAAGTAGAATCTAGAAGTCGGACCAAATGGGTATTAAATGAACAATCTGTAGCAGGCCATATCCATTGAACTCAGATATAGCTTGACTAGGCGATGACGTATATTCATTCATGGAGATGATGGCTCTTGTTGACTATGATGTATTTTGAGGCGATGAACCGTTCAAGTGAGTCACGTAAAATCAAAAGCGATATGATTTTAATTATCTGACTGGAACTGGATGCAAAGAAAAGTCCATTGATCATGGCTGATGTTCAAGAAGATGAGCTTACAATTTTAAGTGCATATGGAACAAACAAAAGTGCTTATTCCGAAGGAGTTTATTATTCTTCAAAAAGATGAGATTACAAAGAGGTATATGTGCTGATAAGCACTTATAATTTCTGCTTCAGAAGTTTATTTATGAGTACTATATTAAATTAACTTCAGTCATTGAAGCTGAAAGTGCTTAGTTTAATCGCCACAATCCACAAAATCATAGTTCACAATAAGGTGGCCTTGAGCCTTTCCTACCCCATTTGTGTCGAGTTGTGAGAATACGCCTTCGTCCAAATCTAATCCTCCGTTGCTGCATTGATCAACAATTCTCACTGTTGCCTGTGCTCCTGTCCCCGTGTTTGTCACCTGCAAAACCCAAGAAAAGCATAATATATCAGGAAATTTTTTTCTGCCATAAGTTGAAATTAATGTTTGCAGTAAGTAATGAATATATTACCCTTAAGCACTTCCCGCATGCGCCCTGGCCGGTTGGTCCAGCTGGTCCACAGAAGGCGGTCCAGCCATACTTTTTGCGCCATTCCAACGGCTTGCTGGCATCCCAGGTTGCGCAGAAAGCACTCACAGCCAACAAGTCATAGTTATTCTGTGCCGGATAGTAGTAATGGTATGTAGCTCTCACATTGGAGGCACTTTGTGCATAGGCACTTGCCACCAGAAGGCAGAGTGAAAAAATCACACACAAGCTAAACTTCTCCATTGCGTACAGTAGAAACTCAACAAATTTTGGTTGCATAAACTGGCTCAAGGATGCTTGAATTTATAGGGGAAAAAGGCAGTGCTTTGATTTATTGAACAACCTTAAGTTTGAAAAGTCTATTGATAAATAAGATCATTTTTTAAGTTATCTGGTGGAGCTTGACTTTTCCAAATTCATGTGTTGAATTCTTGGTACATAGAGCTTCAGCTTGACTAGTATGCAATTGGCTGATTTCAATCTCGCAGGATTTTTCGGGAGAACTAAGGATATTCTTGGATTTACATAGGCAGATGTTAGGCAAAAACAAGGAAATAATTGAGGCCGAGAAGGTCCATATATCTAAACATCTATATAGCACAGTCAATATGGGCAACTCATTCGCGTCCTGATCCTACGCTCTTGCGTTATCATTTGGCCAACTATGATGTTCTCTCTTGCTCTGATACGGCAAGTCTTAGCTTCGAGTTTTACCAAAGCAAAAAGCAGAAAAAAACAGGGGAGATGTTGTAACTGTAAAAACTTGTTTTTAACACCTGTTTTGTAAATAGGTGAAGAAAAACTTGCATTTCAGATTTTCAGAACCTAAAATGTGTCTAGTTAAGTCTTTAAAGAAGTAGAAGAACAATTTTATACGTTTCTCCTAGTATCATGTCGAGTCATGTTTAGTTTAACACTAGTTTTTACAGAATAAGTTTTGCTTTGCTTTGTTTTAAGATTAATTAAGCTTCTGGGGTCGCTAATGTTTGCTAATCCAAGAAAAAGTACTCAGAAAGTTTGGTGATATGAATCCTCATTGTAACATGGTGGGCCAACATATATAATTGTAGCAGATATAGAATCAAACTTTAAATCTGAGGCTGGATCGTCATGGCTTTTCATGAAAAGGGTACTAAACAAGTTGAATGGTGAACTCCATGGCACAAGAAATATCGGGAACAACATACACTAAAATGTGAAAAGAACATAACTGTCTGGTTTAAAATTCTTACAAACTGGAATATTTTCGTTTTTCCAGCATGATTCATATGAACAATCTAATAATGGAGTATCATAGATTGAAAGATCTTCTGCATGATTTATATGAACAATCTACTGATGGATTCTGAATGGGCTCATTTTTTGGATTGTATACAACTTGTTACAGCAGATATTAGCTTAATTTAAATAATTCATTAGATGTATTCATTTCTAGAAAGAAATATGCAAGCAGGTAACCCACATATTTATGCATGAATGAAACACAGAATTAAAGAGTGCTTCTGATACAGTGCTTCTGATACAATCTGCTTCTAAAAATCTGAGTGTATAAAGGCCAAAGGAAAAATAAGTTTATAATAGAGGCGAAAGAATCGTTTATTTTGCATTGCCTCCACTGTTGAAGCATATATGGAGGATTATTTATATTTGAAGCACAATTATTAATGTTACTATGATGGGCAAACAGTCATATTCTACGCACAGGATCGACATCCATTCTTCCAGTGCAAAAATAATTAAGTCACACCAGTATCAATTATAACATCAGCTAATCTAGCACAAGCAATTATGATAAAACTAATCTAATCTGAGTTGTGCAACCTCTACTCTTAGACGAACTATTTAGTACAAAATGACCTGTGTAAAATATACACTTGTGGTCCAATCTTGACCAGATAGATGTGAATTAATCCGAAACAAGCAGTGAGAAGTGAGCAACACAGTAAGAACTATTTGTAGTGCAATCCTTCGGTTTTAATCTACCTCTTAGTCACATAAAGAGAGACAATTTCAGGCCATGCTACAGCTTCCATGTTTTGAAAAAACCACAAACAATGAGCAATCATGTATTGAACAACGCATCATGATGCTGACATATATGATTTCACAATCGCCTGACATCCAGGTTTCACATCAAGGTAATGAATTTTCCCCTCATAAACGTTCAAGAGCTGTGGAACTTTTTCCTGAAACTTGGTTACATACCTCTCCAGAAATACTTCCTCCCTGGGTAATAAGAAAGTAGTTGGAGTTATACTTTCTCTTATCAATCCCTTGGATAGCAGAACTTGATAGCAGAACTTGAACAACATAACACTTCGGAACAATTCTCTTCTCTAAGCTCAATAGGAGAACTATTGGAATTTGGCAATAACTTGGGAGAACCAACCCATTTTGTTCACAAGAAAGTCCATAGCTTTTGTAATCTTCTCCTCAGAACTAAGCAAACAATGCGGATGCCTTCTAAATGCAGCCAAAGTGTCATCCTTGGGCCAACCCCACCTCCCATAAATCTCAATTTTGGATTCCCATACTGATTTCTTCAACTGGGAAATTGCTTCAATGGCAGTAATAAATGTAAGATAGGCAGGATTGAATCCCATTTCCTTAACCTTATCGGCAATTTTGCAAAATTTAGAATGTTAGCAAGTTGTTGCAGCTGGACATCTAATCACGAAGAAAGGAATTCGGGACTCAGACACACCACTTCGTTTCAAGAGTGCAATATTTGAAGTCAGATTACGCTCCACATCGGTTAATAGAAACTGGTAATTGCCCTTAATAGCCCTGACAACCTTTTCATCTAGACTGAGCACATTCTTGAGGCAATTGTAATTGGGAACAAGACGATTCTCTAAACTCTCATTTCGATATAAAATGGGGAAGGTCCTTTCTGGAAAGCCCTATAGAACGGAAAAATTGAATATTGGGTAAAGTTGTCGCCTCAGGATTAGGTGAAATAACTCTTGGGTACAAAATTATTATTTTACAGATCTGGGTATTGGTGAAACCATGGTCTCTGAGAAGCCTAAGGACTGAGTCCGCTCGTTCTGTGTTCTTCACTTTATATGTCTTAGAAGCAGAAATGGCAGATTCTAAAGACAACCCACATGAGTTCATTAGGTATTCGACCAAAAATGACCTGTCTTTTTCATTTTCCTTAGCTTTTAATGATATCTTCTTTACATACAAGGATGATGAAAGCAACTTAACATGCAAACTGTTATTCTGAAGAAAATTCAGTTGAATAGGAATTTCTGTTCCTGTTCTTCTACACAGAAAACGAAACATAATGAACTCACCAGAGTAGTCTTTGGCTGCATGACAACGGAGTAAAACGTTGCTCAATCCTCATAATTAGGAAAGAGCCATTCCTCTTGCAAATGTGAGCAACGGTGAGCTATTGGAGCTGGCGGCGCCTTTGTTTAGGGTTATAGTTTTGTATTTTCGAGGAATAATTACTAAAAACTCCAAGTTTAGACACTGGCAACTCATTTGTGTCCTGATCCTACGTTATTGCCTTATCATCAAGGCAACTATGCTGTTCTCTCTAGCTCTGATACGGCGAGTCTTAACTTCAACTTTTACTAACCGAAAAGCGGAAAAAAGAAACGGGGTTGATTTTGCAACAGTAAAAACTTGTTTTTAAGGCCTGTTTTGCAGAACAGGTGAAGAACTAAGATTTTTAAAACCTAAGATTGTCTAGTTAAGTTTTCAAAGAAGTAGAAGAACAATTGTATACATTTCTCATAACATCATGTTGAGTCATGTTTTAGTTTGACCCTACTTTTTGGAGAATAAATTTGTGCGTTTTAGTTTTAAGAACTAATTAAGCGTCGCTAATGTTTGCCAGTCCCAGAAACAGTAATAAGAAAGTTTGGTGACATGAATCAAGATTATAATAGGTTGGACCGACATATTTAATTATAGCAGATATAGTATCACAATTTAAATATGAGGCTGGACTGCATGGCTTTTAATGAAAAAGGTTCTAAGCAAGTTGAATGGTGAACTCTTGCATAAGAAATATCAGGAATATGGTTCACATAAACTAAAATGCAGAAAGAACATATACTTGTCTGGTCAAAATTTTCACAAACTGAAAGATTTTCATTTTTTTCTTCATGATTCATATAAACAATCTAATGATGGAATATCTCAGATTGAAAGATCTTCTGCATGACTTCTAAGAACAATCTACTGATGGATTCTGATATGCATACCTCCATTTCTGGATTTTATCACATCAGCTAATGTATCACATGCACTTAAGAAAAACAAACAAACTACTTTCAATTGTGCTACCTCTACTCTTAGATTAACTTACTAGTGCAAAATGAGCTGTGCAAAATGAGCTGTGTAAAATATGCCCTTGTGCTTCGATCCTGACTGAACAGATGTGAATTAAGCCAGCCACAAACAGAAAAAAAAATACAGACAATTTCAGGCCATGCTACAGCTTCCATTTTGGAAGCACCACAAAAAATGAGAAATCATATGGTGAACAACGCATCAAGATGTTAACAATTTCAATTGAGAATCCCCTGACATCAAGGCTTCACATCAAGAAAATGAATTTTCCCTTGATAAACATTCAACAGCTGTGGAACTTCTTCGTGAAACTTGGTTACATACCTCTCCAGAAATACTTCCTCCCTGGGTGATAAGAAAGTAATGGGACTTATACTTCCTCTGATCAATCCCTTGGATAGCAGAACTTGAACAACATAACACCTCGGAACAATTCTCTTCTCCCAGCTATATAGGAGAACTGTTGGAATTTTGGCAATATCTTGGGAAAACCAACCCATTTTGTTCACAAGAAAGTCCATAGTTTGTGTAATCTTCTCCTCAGATCTAAGCAAACAATGCGGATGCCTTCTAAATGCAGCAATAGTCTCATCCTTGGACCAGCCCAACCTCCCGTACATTTCAATCTTGGATTCCCAAACCGATTTCTTCAACTGGGAAATTGCTTCAATGGCAGTAATAAATGCCAGATGGGCAGGATTGAATCCCATGTCCTTAACCTTCTCAACAATTTGGCAGAACTTGGAATGTTTGTAAGTTGCTGCAGCTGGACACCTAATCACGAAGAAAGGAATTCGAGAGTCAGGCACACCACTTTTTCTCATAAGTGCAATATTTGAAGTCAGATTAAGCTCTACATCGGTTGAAAGAAGCCGGTAATTGCCCTTAAGAGCCCTGACAACCTTTTCATCTAGACCGAGCACATTCTTGAGGCAATTATAATTGGGAAAAAGACGATTCTCTAAGCTCTTACCTAATAAAAGAGGGCATTTCGATATCAAATGGGGAAGGTCCTCTCTTGAAAGCCCTATAGAACGGAAAAATTGAATATGGGGTAAAATTATCACCTCAGGATTATATGAAATAACTCGTGGGTACATTCTTATTATTTTAGAGATCTGGGTATTGGTGAAACCATGGTCTCTAAGAAGCCTAAGGACTGAGTCCGCTCTTTCTGTGTTCTTCAATTTATATTTCTTAGAAGCAGAAATGGCAGATTCTAAAGACAACCCACATGATTTCATCAAGTATTCGACCAAAAACGATCTTTGTTTTTCATTTTCCTCAGCTTTCACTGATCTCCCCTTTACACGCAAAGATGACGAAAGCAGCCTAACATACAATATGTGATTTTGAAGAAAACTCGGTTGCATAGGAAATTCTGTTCCAGCTCTTCTACACAGAAAACGAAACATAATGAACTCACCTGAGTAATCCTTAGCTGCATGCGAAGAAGTAGATCTCACCCGATCCTTATAATGGTGAAAGAGCCATCCCTCTTACAAATTTGAGTAATGGTGAACTGTTGGTGTTGGGGCTGTGCGGCGCCTCTGTATAGTGTTCTAGTTTTCGCAATCCTTAGGGATAATTACAGACAGCTCCCTAAAATTTGAAGGGATGACTTTTATTAGATTCATAAATTGATTATGTTGTACCTCTTTAAATTTTAGTTCCCTTCAGTTTTTTGTTTCTAATCATAGGGTATATAATTTGGTGTAAACCATAAAATTAGATCACACCTTTTAAAATTTACAGTCTAGTTTTGTTTGTGTTGATAATTTTTGAAAAATCGATTTTTGATTTGAATTATAATTTTAAAATAAAACCAAACTATAAATCGTATTCTTTTAAAAGTATATATAAGTCAAACCACTATTTTTCATCTAAAGTATATTAAAATAACAATTTTTATCCTTTAAGTTTGAAAAAAAAAATTATTTTCTACTCATATGTAAAAATTTTGTTAAATTTTTTAATAAAATTATTGAAAAAATAAAATAATACTTTATTACCAAAAAATTATAAATATTTTTTCCCTAATTTATGTAATTTTTGATTAAAGATTAAAAAAAATTTACTAACACGAGTATAAATAAGTAAGGTTAGATTCAAACTGAAAATGTTCAGATTCGTTTTAAAATTTGATTCTAATAAATTTGAAATGAACTATTTGAATCTGAAAATGAACATAAACTTAAACTATAGTTTTAAAAATTAGCTAACACGAACTCGAACATGAATTATACAAACCGAATACAAACACAAACTTAAACTTAAATTAAAAATTTTTAATTATTTGTATTAGTTATAATTTTTAATAAAATATAAATACGAATTATACAAATCGAATACGAATACAAACACAAAGACAAGTCAAACACGAACTAAGTTGTATAAACCGAACACTAATCTAAACTTTACTATAAAAAAAAAATTAATGATCATGAATACGAATACGAGTACGAACTTAAACTGTACGAAACAATATTGAACACTAACATATACATGTTTATGTTTGATTCAATTTGAATCCAACCTTGTAAATAAGGATTTTTATGACACATAATCATATGTGTATAAAATTTTGGGGGGCTTGTTGAGAGTTAAGAAAGTTTATGAGCTTTTTAAACTCTTAAAATTTTAATATGTCCTTCCAAGAATATTTCAACCAAATGAACATAATACAAATATTAGTATTTTACATAATCTATTTTTTATTTGTCTTGTATTTTTTTTTAATATAACATGTTTATTATACATATATTTTATATTTGTTTTACATTTTTATTTAATTATTTAATAACTCTAATTCAGTTATCATTTATTAAATAATAATAATTAAAACTAAATAATTTCTAATAAACTTAAATCATAATAATAATAATCTAAATCGAATTAAATTATATTTTTTTAGTTTGGTTTAGTTTAATTTAAAATTTAAAATGATTTGATTTGATTTAAAATTTTTTCAAATTGTTTTTTAGTTTAATTAAAAAATTTTTTAAATCATACCAAATTAGACGGAACACACTTTTATTATAACAAATGGATTCATTAACTAGTCAATTACACTTTTGCCCATCAATTTTGTTAATTGAAGGGTTAATCAATTTTGGGATATTGTTTAGATGTAATGATAATGACGTGGCTGGATTGCCACGTGGTAGATGAGGTGGAGTGGAGAGGATGTGAGACGAGTCGCAATTGTTGGTCGGAGAAAAAACTTAATTTTTTTTTTTTGATAAATAAAATTATATTAATAAAAAGAGGGATAAGCCCGAAACAAACTAAACGCAACGAGAAAAATCCATCCGTAAAGAACACCACAAAACTATAACTAAAGTTTACTTATAAACATATACAAAAATTGTCTAAACCCTTTACAATTTGTATAATTTTATCTAAAGATATATACACCAATCAACCAAGGCAAGAGTAATGCATAGCCATTCAATGTGTATAAATTTCAGCCCAACAGCATCAGTAAAAAACCATGGAGGACTAGGCACTTTGTAGAATAAAAAAAACCAGTATTGTGCAAAAGTAAGGCTGATTTTTCCAAGAGTTTCTCCAACCCATGCAAATTTCAGTTCCTGCCACCCAGGACACCAAGGTGCAACCAGAGGAGCTTGTGACATCATGTATTGGTGAGTCAAAAAAACTGCCCCAGGAAGCCTTCAGAGATGGATGAATCAAGGCCCGGAAACTGGTTGAAATAAGCAGCAAAATCTGGAAAATTTCCCAGAATTCACTGTTCACAGAATAGTGATACTGACGTGGTAGGATTGCCATGTGGGTGATGAGATGGCATCTGACACGAGCTGCCACGTCAGTCGGTTAACTTAGTCCTTTGTCTTCCAGCACCAACGTGCAATAAATTTTCCTTTTTTGCCTCATTCTTCGCAGGGCTCTGCTGAGTATACTCATCTGATCTCTATCTCAGAAGCCACTGTTCTTTACGCCGCTGGCATTCTCTCGGGTCAGTCTTAGAGTTTTTGTGAAGAGTTGTTTCTCTGTTCTTTCTGGAATTCCCAAATTTCCGTTGAAATTTTGGAAACAAGAAAAGTAATTACTAGGTTTTCTGTAAATCAATTTTTTTTTTTCACTTTCGCTGAAAAATACTTAGATTATAGTGACCATGAAACCTATTAATTAAACGCAAATTAAGAAAGAGAAGCGCAATGGATTTGCTTACCTTTATAAGCTGTCTACTTCCATTGACGTTCAGTAGGTGTTTAGTGGATAGTTATATAGCTGGTCTGTGTTTCCGTAACTGCAGAGTTATAATTTATATATGACTGTGGGGTTCACATTTTGCATTAAAAGATTGAATTTTTATATTTCTGGGAACACTGAATCTTACAAATTGTGGGAAGAATGAAACTCGTGGCTTTTTGCTAACTGGACTGTGTACTCTCGAGAGGCAACCACATTCCTGGAATATTGAATATGGGATTGAAACCAAGCCTGTTTTATGGTCATCCGAGAGTTGGCTTATCTTGATTATTGTATCTCCAAATTCATGTGAATATTTCAGGCTCTTCGCCCTTTTATGCAATGTAATCTCTCTGCTCTCTTTTACGATATTGCCTCAAACAAAATGATAAGCAACTTAAAAGACATTATTATCAATACAAGGTAGAGGCCATCACGATTAAAATTCGAAACATCATAATGTTTTTCACTAACTTATAAACGAGTGAAAACCTAAATTTTTATTTTTTAGTGCCCCATCTGGAATATTGGGGGTTCTCAAGGGCTCTTGTACTTTAAGCAAAAATTATCCAAGAGTTATGACTCTCTCTAGCCACTGCACTTTCTTTTCTTTTCCTTGGATGTCATTTTTTGCTTCTTTGCCTCGATATCTGTTTATTTAATGGTGTCTGTACAGTTAACTGTTTATCTTCAATTTGAATGACTGAATTGAAAAATTGGTTAAGTCTTTATATTAATATATGTGTTTTACTTTTACAGAATGATTTTTAGTGACAGTGACAGTGATTGTCAAAGTGATGATGTTTTTTTTTTTTCTGTTACTGGTTTCTGTTGTTACGGCCGTTATGCTTAAGAGCGTGGATGAGGAATTGAGCATGATTGATGATGACACGTCTTCCGAAGATTCCGATGTTACTACACAAGGAAAAATGGGACGAAAAGTTTCAGAAGAAATTGTATCTAATACTATTCTTTCTGCTCTAATAAACCAGAGACAAATGGTTTCAGAAGGAGTTGGAGTTGGACTTAATAGTAATGTATCTACACAAGGAGGCAAGAGACAATTAGTTTCAAAAAAAGTTGGACTTGGTACCAATGTTTCTAAGCAAGGAAACAGGAGAGAAATAGTCTCCAAAGGAATTGGAGTTCGAGTGAGTACTGATGTTTCTTTACATGAACATAAGAGAAAAGAGGTTGCATAGGGGTATGTAGTTGGAGTTAACAGTACTTCTCCCATGGAAGGAAATAAGAGAAAAGAAATTTTAAAAGGAGTTGGAAATAATGCTAATATTTCCCCACAAGTAGAAAAGAGACAAGAGCTTTCAAAGGGAGTTGGAGTAAGTAGTATTGATTCCATGAAAGGTAAAAAGAGAATAGAATTTTCAAAAGGTGTTGGAGATAGAGCTAATAATGTTTACACACAAGTAGAAAGGAGACAAGAAGTTTCAAAGAGAGTTGGAGTTAATACTAACTCTACACAAGTAAAAAAGAGTCAAGACGTCTCAAAAGTTATAGATGTTGGGGTTGATTCTAATCTGTTGATGCCAGGAGGAAATATGCAAGAAGTTCCAAAAGGAATCGGAGTTGAGGTATCTCCACAATTTGAGGTCCTTTTCAATGCAATAACACATAAGAGTATCAAGGGGAAAGATAAGCCCAGTTGCAGCATTCAGGAAGTGATGCAAACTGTATAAGGAATGCCTGAACTTGTTAATGATGATGAGTTATTCATGAAAGCTGCAGATATCTTAACTGAAAAAACAGAGAGATGTTGGTTGCTCTAAAGGAACAAAACCGGCAGATTATGTGGCTTAAGCGTAAGAAGGTTTGAAATCTCTCCTGGACTATTATGCATGCAGCATAACAAAGGCAGAATGAGAGGGATTGGATCCCATTTCCTTAACTTCAATGTCAAATTTGCGAATTTAGAATGTTGGTTGCATGCTGCAGATGGATCATCAGTCAGCAAGTAAGAATTTGTGGTTGAGGAGCACTGGTATCTTCCAAAAGGACTATATTTAGAGTGAGGCTTTTACTCCTTAAGTCCTCTGAAAATTCCCATAGCATCCGCTTCAAAATTCTGACTACTTTTTTCATCACGAAGGGCAACATTCTTGAGGAAATTGTAATTGGGATTCAGATGATTCTCAGTTAATTCGGTCTCTGTAACTGCTTAAGACATTTGCAGCATGCTGCAGATGAGATTATTACCTATCAGTCACCGACAGAAAATTTTGTTTATAAAATTGGATTGTAATGCGAAATCTTCTTTTTTGTGGGTGTATTTGGTTCCACAATGATAATCTTAATTTTGTTACAGTTCTTAAAAGATATGAAATGTCAAAACTACCATTCATGTAAAGTGAAAATATCAACCACACCTAACCTTGGCTTTACTATCAATTAAAGAAAGGGGTGCTTTCGACAATTTGCTTGCACCTGGAAAAAAAAAAACCCGGCTGTTTTTCTGTTTTATTTATTTGTAGTGTTGTTATTTCGTCTTTATTGGGAAATTCGTTGAGACAGGCCCTTGGCTTTTTTTTGAGGGCGTATTGGGAGAACCCTAGTGTCTTAATTCTTTACAATGGTGGCCGCCAAGAAGACTGTAACTAATCTCCATCTCGGCCTCTCTTCTTTGTTATTTGTTCTTTATTCCTTTTAAACGTTAATTGAAGAAGTTAAATATGTTGATTATTGCCAACTCTTGCAGAAGAAGTCCCATGAGAGCATCAATAGCAGGCTTGCTCTTGTCATGAAGAGTGGGAAGTACACTTTGGGTTACAAAACGGTTCTTGACACCCTAAGAAGCTCCAAAGGTAACCTAACCTTTTAATCTTCTTTATTTTTCGGTGTATTTTACATGCTGTCGACTATAGCTTGTAAATTTTTAGCTTCTTTCATGAACTAAAATGACTCCTAGCTATGACCAAGAAAAATATTTTTGTTTCTAGTGGGTTTTAGTTGTTAGGTTTTGATCCTTTTTCGAGAAGAACGGCTTATAGATTATCGAGTTTGGACTAGATCTAGTCTATCTTCGATGAATATCTCGGTTATTGAGGATTTGTTAAAGGAACTTTTTTTTTTAATCTTTTTTATTTGTAGCAAAGCTGGTTATCATTGCCAACAACTGCCCTCCTCTTCGGAAGTCGGAGATAGAGTACTATGCCATGTTGGCTAAGGTTGGGGTTCACCACTACAATGGAAGTAAGTTTCCTGATCGTCTGGTCGCCTTCTACTTGTATACATAGTGTATTTGTTCTTTGCCTTCCCTTTTAATCGTTAAAGTATTAAATTTGAATTATAAAGTCATGAATAATACTACTTATCTTTGATTAGAGGGTAAGAAACCTTTACTTCTTACTTTATAGAATTGATGGATTTTTAATTTATTCTGGTTTCTATGGATTAGATTTGGGTTCGTTTTAGATGATTCATGGGTTGTACTACTGTCCTCGATTTTGTTACTGAGAGGTAGTCGCCGAATGCAATTATAGAATTGTTCCAATTCTGTAATTTAAGGCAATGTCTCGTAATATTGCTTGCATATTATCCTTTTGTAAGATGTATAATCTACATGAATATAATATTATTGTAATTATCAAGCTTACTGCTTGTAAACTATTGTTTTCAATATGATAACTGCTTTGGTCTGATTGCTAGATTCTAGTGTAATTTTACTTTCTGATTTTGATTATGGAAACATTTTCATCAAAGAGTTGTTTTTTGTTATGTCAGACAATGTAGACTTGGGGACTGCTTGTGGAAAATATTTCAGAGTCTGCTGCCTCAGTATCATCGATGCAGGTATTAGAAAACTTGCTCTTTTTCCTTTAGAATATTTTTAGCATGACTTGAAATGTTTATTTAAATTTTTGTGGCTGTGTTCTTATGTTTGAATGTTTCTTCAGGTGACTCGGATATTATCAAGAGCATGCCCACTGAGCACTAATTCGTGAACCATGAAGAATAGCATATCCGCATAGGAATTGATCAAATTTTGACGAACTTTTCAGTTGTGAGCTTTGTTTTATTAATTTGTGCTATATATCTTGAACTCTGAAAGTGATTATCTCCCTTTTTGCTTTTAAGACATAATATGAATGTTGTGTATTAAAACTTTTGTGAGTTTCAAGTTGATTGCTTGGGAAGACTTGGCATGCACTTGTGTGGAAGCTAAACCCTCTCCATTTGAAGGATGTGGGTTTAGGGCATCGTAGAAAACCTTACTGATTCTTGAATTGTTTATTTGTAGTATGTTAGGACATAGTACTAGAACATGAGCCCTAATCTTCTTGCTTTAAATGTAATTCGAAGGTATGATATTTTTTTAAATGAACTAAATTATTGTAACGCAATTTTGACAAGTTCTTAATCCTTTAGTCGATGCAAACCAATTGAATTGTATGGGAAGTTAAAAGGTATTTACTTTCTGTGCCAATTAATATGGTTTTAAACCATTGGATTACCAGGAATCAATTGTCATGAGTTTGTGTGTTACAATTGGTTAAACCCTTTTTAAGAAGTAACTATGAAACAATGGAGAAAGCTTAAATGTATTGTTTAGATGACAATTTCTTTTACGAAGGATAAGCTTCTTTCTCCTTTAATCAAGTGGACAAAGAAGAGACCCCGGTCTAAGTATGAATCCTAAGCCCAAATAACCTGTGCTAGTCTTAGCTCTTCTAATCTTTTATGGGAAGGGCATGGAGAAATAAATAGTCTCAAGTATACCCCGAGTATTTCTTAAGTCTTCCAAAACTAAATTTTGGATTTTAGATTCAAGAACACAAAAGCAAAATCTTCTTTTTCAACCTGTTTTAACTTTTGAATGTAAATATCTTCCGATGGTGTACATTAGGAGCCTTTTTTTCTCCTTTTTGTCTTTTGGCCTTTTTGGGGTGGATCTTAAGTAATCCTCCAAAATGATCCTTTAACCTCTATATTCTTATATATTATGTAATCGCAGGTGTTTCAAGACAAGATGCAGGAAGGAATCATTTTCAAAGATACAAGATAATTAATTTATATTCCTGAATTAAGCAGAAGAAATGACTCCATTTAGTAATATAAAGGTCATAAAAAGAGTATCATAGTGAGTGTTTCATTAAGTTAATGGTTTCGGGAATCTTGGTAAAGGAAAAGGACAAGTTTTTTCAGGTCCCCAGTTTCATGTTGGAGATCAGAAAGAAGATAGGCTGAATAACATAACCCCCAATCTTTTGTGAGATGACCTTTGTCCTTTGGGTTTGGAAACAATGTCTATGTTACCTCCCAAGTCTGTCCATCTCATTTTCTTTTAAAATTTTTGATGTACCCTTTTTTTTTTTTCATTATTAGAAGAGTAAATATTTTTTTGATATCATATGATAACATGCAATTAGAGCATTTAACTGTTTTTTTCTCTAATTTCAAAATTATTTTCGCATTAAATTTTAAGAATTTTCTTCTGTTTAGGCTGTTTCTGACTTTAAGGTAAAAAAAACTTATCTTTCAGGATCTGAAACTCTATTTTCATGATTTATTCTTTCAGTGATTTTGGGGTCCATGCACAGCTGCATCATATTCATCACTTGCAGAAACATGACAGCTCAATAATCAAACCAAATCACTTTATGGATCTTGTTCTTCATTTTGCCTACCCAACCGTTCAGATAATTTATTGGCACAACTATTTTTTATAATTTAACTTAAGACACTGCAGAGATTCTTAACATTATAAATACCAAATGGTGGGGAACAAAAACGGTCATGACAGCCAGAACAAGCAATAAATAAAAGTATTATTAGACAAGCCATACACAAAAAACAAAATTACAGATGGGAAGAGACTTTGGTTCTAATATTATTGCTTCTTGTCCCCTCACAAAACTCTCAGAATAATTAACATATTCGTTCATCTTCATCTATACTATTATATGAAACTAAAAGCATCATCATCAACACATTCAAACTCCCTGCTTGAACCCTCTCAAGCCGGTTTGCCTTGGGTTTGAATTATCAACTTCTTGGTAAAAATCATAAAACACTTGTTTTCAGCTTCTGTTCTTGCACTTCTCAACTGCTCTTGGAGCTGCAAATCAGTAAAATTTTCCTATCAGAAACAGAGTTAAGAATTACCATATAGAGTGTACATATGATAGATAATTACCAAGTCCAATGGCCTCCGATCCTTTCATTATCCTTAAGCGTTTGCATGAATCAACAAACATCCTGTTAAATCATTAATCAATTAGTTAGACTTGGAGCCTTCAAGAGAAATTAAAATTTTAATATCAAGTTATGGTGATGATGATGATGGGGAAGAAACTTACTCCCATGGCACATCACCCACAAGCATCCAATCTCCATCTTTGTCTTCATAAGTAGGTACATACTCAGAACCATTCAAAAGGTCTATCAGTTTGCTCTCATTCATGAAATCCTTCATTCCTTGTGATCCACAGTTACCTATACATCGAATTAACCCAAACCCGTTTGTCAAAATTATATCGATCACATTAATTTCTAATACCACACTGAGTTTAATAAAATTGAGTCATCTTTTACCTATGGTGAAGGAGCTGAACATTTTGCCAAGGGCATCAGAAAGTTCCTGGTAACTCTTGTATAATTTGAGATCAACCTTACGCAAATATGGGGCACCGTCCATGCTGACTTTAACAAATGCTGTACCAACGAGACTACTACTGCTGGCCTTATCACCTTCATCCTTATCACCTTCATCACTGCTGTTCTTTTGAACGGCCATGATGTTCTTTCTGAATGATCTCACAGGTGGCCAACCCACCACTTGTGTCCTGCGTCGCCATCATCAGTCAATAAAATCAAACCAATTCATTAAGTAGATGTTCTGTATTCAAATTACAGCACATCAAATGGTGCCGTGTTCCCCATTACTTTTACTTTTTTTTTTTACGTGTAAAGCATGACATGGCTAGAAGCTATGGCCTAGGTCTTCTTTCACTTTAATGAAATTTGTTTTGGTGGGTGAGGAAAAAAAAAATAAAAAAGATTCCTTATGTTTTGTTCTTTTCCTCGTTCCGCCCGACAACAAACCAAAGCCTCTTGAAAAAGTCAAAAAAATTAATTACATTAATTTGTTTAATACCCACAGCACTCACCTAATCAACTTCTTCCAGACTCGTATAAACAAAATGCTTCATTAACAATCTCCTGAACTCTAAATCTGAAGTTAAAATCTTCATTATAATGTTAAAACTTATCTCATCATCCACACTCATGTAATTAATGGACCATTTGTTGCAGTTTTTATGTAAGATTTATTTAAGATCTCTATTAACCTGAAAAACGATGAACAAGGCAGAATAACTTACTTGGCCGGAGGCTTTGAAACGTTAATCTTCTCCTTCATCTTCTCCACAGCATCAACATCAATCAAGACCGACGACGACGACGACGACGACATCTCTTTCGTCGACAAATTAAGCTTCAAGTCAACCTCCGTCTCCGAAAAGCCTCTCTTTACACTGCCCTTGAGTATCTCACTTTCGCCGCCCCTACCGCCACCTCCCGGTAGCCCCAAGCGCAGCTCAGTTTCTTCAAAGTTAATCATCTTTAACTTAAAACGTAGTCAGCGTCCCAAACTTCAAACACTAAAAACCTCTCCTCAATTCTCTAGCAGTCTGTCGGAGAGTTCAATCCGTTCGTAGATTGTCAGAGCAAAAAGAAAGAAGAACAAGCGTGGAAATAACGAAGGAATAATAACACATGGTATTGATAAGTTGCCGGGGTAAAAGGAAGAATTTGGAGGGCGGATGTGGATGACACGTGGATGGTGGGATTTAAGTTTGAAGCGTCCCCGGCCTGTCGGGAGCTGATGTAATGGATGATGTAATATTTAGAATGATTGTGGCGAAGTGAGTGGACACATCATGATTTAATGGTCTGGCCACCGGAGGTAACCGGTAGTATATCATACATCTTCGATCTATCATGAAGAGAAAGTATAACACGTGGCGAAACATAAATGGTAAATAGAAGTTAGGAGCAATCAACAGAGGACAAACGGGTTAGGAAAGTCAAAGAGATGGTACGCGCTGCGCCCCACGAACCCCACCTCCCCGCTTTCTGTCTTTGGACTTTCAAATCTTTCGCCTTTCATAAACACAAGAAAATCTCCATACTGTGACCTGGAGGTGTCAATGGCCCCGTCAGGGTCCGTAAATTCGTGGACCTTTTGACTGACTCGGTTCAAAGTTGTTTTAAATCCAGGGCACCACCTAAGAACTCTAGGCCGTGCCCTCAATGCCCTTAACAACTCGGATGGTTAATAGTAATAAATCGGTTTTTACTGTTTATAAATATATTAACTTTAAATATAATATATTATGATTTATATATTTTTAAATTTAAATTAAAAAAAAGTCAAAGGATATATTTCAAAGTTTCATTTAAAGATAAATTTTTATTTTTTAATTTTTAAAAATAAATTTTGATGACAATAGAAAAAAAGGTATTTTGATTATTTTTTAATTAAAATTTATAAAATATTAAAATAAATTTTATAAAATAAAAATATATTATTTAAATATTAAAAAATATATAAAATTGTTTAAAATATGTTAAAAATATTTTTGATCCTTGATTATCGATAGTTATCAAAAACATTACAAATGATTGTGGTTATTTTTTATTTTTTAAATTTTATAATATTTTAAATATAGTTATATTTTAATATTATTTTATAACTTTATTATAATAATATTTTAATAATTTTATTAAAAATATATTAAAATTTTTAAAAAATAATTTGTATTTGAATAAATACCTGCGTGAGAATAAGCCCCTCGGCCTTAAAACACCTACTTTAGTAAGGCAGGTCAGGTTAATTTTGTATCATGTGGTATGGTATGGCATGTATGATGGATGATGGATGATGAAAGGATGGGAATGTGCATGGGGATGGGGAACAGGAAGCCAAATGTGAAATAAATTTCTCCAAAAAGCTGACAAAGCACGGAAAGCAAGGATTGAAAAGAACATTTCCCTTTCCCTCAGCTCGAAAACAAAAACCATCAAAAGAATGAGGGCCCATTGCCAGCCTGCCACCCAATCCACACACACGCATACATTTCCCTCCCTCGTGCGGATAACTACCACTGTCACCATCAACCATCCATCCCTCACTAGTACTAATTTAACCCTACCCCACACGTGTGCAACCCCCGCACGTGTCACATTCAACACCTTCCTCTTATCCGTCAATATTGCTCCGTGAATTGAATGATTAAAATATATATATATATATATATATTTGCCTTCAAAATTATTGGCTAGATGAAAGGACATGACATCGTACCTCACATCACAATTAAATCAGTCTTAATCAGTGATCAAAAGGACGAAATTTATGCAGATCACGAGTGGATTGTGTCCTCTGTACACTGAATCCTTCACAAATTCATCCTCAAAGTGGGTTAGACGATTCAACTCATCTGACCCACTTTTAAAGGATCGTGGGAAGTGATGTCCGCGTTTCAATTGAAGATCTTGATTTTTCGTGGGACATTTATAATCATGGTAGTTACAGTGAATATCAATATTTTAACTTATTGTAAACATTATGATAAAGCCAAATCAGCGGTCCAAAAACACTTATACTAGTAGATATTGGAAATAGGTAAAACACTCAAGATCTGAAAAGATTATGTTAAAATTTTAATGGGATATTAATATGATAATGTCTGTACTAAAAGTGATATTAAAAATGATAATGTTGTCACTAGAACAAAGTTGTGATGAAAAAATGGAAAAGTCGAAAAAGAAAAGGTTGTGGGTGAATGAATTCGAGATTATAGGAGGATTGGAAAAGTTGAGATGAGAAAGGGTAAAGGAAAAATAAAGTGAGGAAAAAGAAAATGAACAAAAAAACAAGGGGATTTTTTAGTGAAATGAAAATTACCATTATAACCATTATATATTTAAATAAATGAAATTTTAAACTTTTAGATAATTTCAACCAAAATAACTTTTTCCCCGTTTCAATTAATGATTTTCAAATTTGAGGGATGCAAAATTTTATTCAATTTCGATAAATTAAAAACCGATAGATAAGATTAAAATTAGGTTTAACTTAAATTTAATTTAATTTATTAAATATTTAAAATAATATCGTTTTGATGCTATTAAGTTACGAGGGTGGGAGTGGGATTGGTCTGGCATTATTGGGAAAGAAAGCCCAGCAGCCAGAGAGACCGTAATAATGCGTGTCTGTCTGCAGGCCGATTAAAGCAAAATATTAGGTTGTTGATTAATATATATAATAATTTGCTTTACTTTGATATCGATGGATGGCACATAAAATTTGACAGAGATTAAAATAAAAAAGTACCCATGAAAAAAAATTACTGTTTCAAGATTCTTCTCCACCAATATAAACATATGTTTCACGCGATGATTATATCTGCATTGTTATAGAGACTAGAGATCTCAACCTTGATGCTACCGGGCTTCGGTTAGGCCTCTTGGGCCAGAACAGCCAACCGAAGGGTATTGCCTGGCATCAATCATGACCAAAATAGAATAAAAACCTAAATGGAGCACGGAAACTCTTAATTCACAGATGAAATTCGATGATGAATTGAATTAAAGACGGCGACTGGATGTTCGCCGGAGATTTGCCGTGGGAGACGTCGGTCATCTTCCTGCAGAAGGCTGGGGATCAATTAAAGGTTGATCGAAGGTTCAATTTGTTGGAACAGAACAAATTTCACAGATGGATTTGGGCTAAAAATGTGTTTGAAGAACAGAAACCAGGCCCCGCCCACCGGCCCAGCCCAATCAAATGCCCATCTCATAATCCTCCTTGTGTACACATCTCTGTGATAATTCAAATTGAATTATAATATTTAATATTTAAATATTAATAATTATTAAAAAAATATATTAATATTTTAGTTGAATCGAACCGAAAAGCGGGTGGCTGTAAACTTCATGAGACTCGGCTTACGAGCCAAACCTGGATCACATAAATTCGAGCTGGATTAAATTGAAAGGAGCCGGGTTGGGTCCAGCACGTTTGGTTCTGACTCGGTTATCTTTTAAAAACTATCAGAAAAAGAAACAAAATTTTCAGTTTTGGTACCAAATTTATTGATAATTATATGGGGTCCAAATTAATTTTGAAATGGGATGGGACCAATTAAATAACTTTCTTGGCTTTAAAAGGTGGGCCTCCTCGAGTGAGGGAACGTCAAACTCGAATTATAAGAAAGTGAAGCTAGTTTGATTCAATTTCTTCTTCTTCTTCTTCTCTGGCTTTCAGTAGAAACGCCAAAATTAAACGAATCAAACCCTAGTAATAACAATTTCTCATGTAATTTTCTAATATCTTGTGCTGTCAGATCTTGTAAAGCCGCCGTTGATAAAACCCTAATTGACCGGTACTAAAAATGGGGGAATTAGGGCAGAAGACGGTGCCGTTTTCGGCACTTGTGAGTCGAGCTGCGGACGAGTCGTTCGCTTCGCTCAAAGAGCTCGTGGACAAATCGAAGAGCGGCGAAGAGTCTGATACCGAAAAGAAGATTAATTTGTTGAAGTATATTGTGAGAACTCAGCAACGCATGCTGCGACTCAATGTTCTTGCCAAGTGGTGCCAACAGGTTTGTCAGTTAGTCAATATGTTAACTGGTTCTCTTAGATTTTGTCATGCGTGTTTTCTTGGGTTTAAAAAGTTTAGGGATTCAAGTTGTTTCAATTGATTCGAGATTCAGTGTCCTATCAAATAAAGGATTTTGTAAACTTAAGCTTCTTGCAGTTTAAAGTTTTGCAACTTGGTCAATTTAGTTACTCTTTAGAATGCAATAATGAGAAAAAAAAATTGAAATTGTAATTTCTTTTTGTGGTTCCGCTTGTTTTAGGATTGGAGAAATATTGGATGATTGGAGAAAATAGTTTTTGAATGTAGTTGGATTTTAAAAAATTTTTCTTGCAAGCTTAGAAAAAGGGTGTTATTTTGATTCGATAGTTGGAATTCGAACTTATGAAGAGTAGACATTGGACTGACTTACTGGGAAGTTAAAGGAAAATATGAATGTAGGATCTTCTGCATCAAAAGATCGTGAATTTTGCGTCAGTAGTTTTTTTCTTAACTATTTTTTATTTGTTCCTAAACAGTAAACTCTATGTGAGTTGATTTCAAGAGGTCAATGAGCAACCACAAGTATTTTATTAATGCTTTTGGACTTGGGCAATAGGCCAGTCCTTGGTAATGTCTTTACTGTAAAAGTCTAGATATTTAGGTTGTGAACTGAAACCTTTTTTAAAAAAATGTGATTTAGGTTGTTTACTGAAGCTTTTTATCACTTAGTCCATATTTTTTATTCCACTATTTAATTGGATGTCAAAAGTCAATGAATGATGCAAGATATATAGATTTGGTTTACAGAAGTGGATTGGTTCCTTTGTTTTGGCTCAGGGCTATCAAGAGGCTAGATTTGGTTAGTGGAAATGATTGATTCTGTTTATTTTATTATTATCATTCTTTTTGGCTTGTGGGATCCAGAGGTTAATTTTAGTTATTCTATTGTTTTTGTCATGGATGATATTATTCTTTTTACGGTACAATTGTTAATTACGGTTCCTGATTTGTTTTTTGAGTTAATAACATCCACTTGCTTTTAGCTGATTATATAAGGAAGAAGAGGAAAGTTTGCAACTGGAATCTTATATTGTTCTTCTTGCAGTTTCCCCATTGATCAAACTTGCACCTTAATTATAACAAGGCTGCTTTATTTTTCGTTAAATATTTAAAAACTTCTAAGCTTGTAGGTTGTTAAGTTTCCAAGCATTGGAAACATAATTTTATTTACCCTTATGCTTTGAACTGCAGGTTCCGCTTATAAAGTATTGTCAGCAACTTGCAGATACTCTATCAAGTCATGATTCAGATTTCACTCAAACAGCAGACATGCTATTTTTCATGCATGAGGGGCTACAGCAAGCTCGTGCTCCTATCTATGATGTTCCATCAGCTATTGAAGTTTTCCTGTCTAGATCTTATCGGCGGTTACCAAAATGTATAGAAGATGTGGGAATGCAAAGCACATTAACCGAAGAGCAGCAGAAGCCGG
Source organism: Anacardium occidentale (assembly GCA_026122585.1). NCBI lineage: Eukaryota > Viridiplantae > Streptophyta > Magnoliopsida > Sapindales > Anacardiaceae > Anacardium > Anacardium occidentale. Next base: position 301,050 of record JAJEJH010000134.1, read on the forward strand.
CTTTGAAAAAGCTGGACACGCTTGTACGGGCCAAATTGCTTGAAGTTTCACTGCCAAAGGAAATTTCTGAGGTCAAGGTTTCCAAAGGTACAGCACTACTTCGTGTAGATGGAGAATTTAAAGTTCTAGTTACTCTTGGTTATCGGGGACACCTATCAATGTGGAGGATACTGCATTTGGAGCTGCTTGTTGGTGAGAGAAGTGGATTTGTGAAGTTGGAAGAATCACGACGGCATGTTTTGGGAGATGACTTAGAGCGCAGAATGTCTGCAGCAGAAAATCCATTCATGACATTGTACTCGGTTCTCCATGAGCTTTGTGTTGCACTTGCTATGGACACTGTCATAAGGCAAGTGCAAGCACTTCGGCTGGGGAGATGGAAGGATGCAATTCGGTTTGACCGCATATCTGATGGAGTGAGTGGAAGTTCTGCGCAACCGAACCAAGATGGTGAAGTTGATTCTGGCAGTCTAAGAACTCTGGGGTTAAAATTAGTATATTGGCTAGAATTGGATAAAAACTCAAGTGCTTCTGACTCAGGATCTTGTCCATTCATAAAAATTGAACCTGGACCAGATCTACAGATAAAATGCCTCCATAGTACATTTGTTATAGATCCATCAACTGGAAAGGAGGCGGAATTTGCACTTGAACAAAGTTGCATAGATGTGGAAAATTTACTGTTGAGAGCTATTTCTTGTAATAGATATACTCGTTTGCTTGAAATTCAGAAGGAATTGAGTAAGAATATTCAGATCTGTAGGGCTGCCGGTGATGTTGTTCTTCAATCTTACATGGATGAGCCTGATATTGACAATAGAAAGGTTGGGGACTTATGTTTGAGCTTTCTGATGCTTGTTAAATCCTTTTAGTTTGCTTGATGGAGTTTGTGATTTGAAGACTGCTCAATGATCTCTTTTTTTTTTTTCTCCTTCACTTAATTTTTCTTTGCAGAAAGATAACAAGTCAGACTCCAGGGAATTTGAGGGACTGGAAGTATTACGTGTCCGTGCCTATGGTTCAGCATTCTTTACACTTGGAATCAATATAAGGTTTCATATGTTGCTTTTGCTATTGAAACTCATTTAATTTACAGTTGTTATCTTTGTCTGCTTTTCACATTTCCTCTATATGTATTTATCTATAGCTTTTGCGTCATCATTTTTAGTTTAATGAAATGCATGTATAGGAAAGCTAAATTCCTACCATATGATTTCTCAGTTAATAATTTTAAATGGTGATATTCTTAAAAAAGAAATGCATGCTTTGGTCAATTTTTCTCATAGAAGGCCTCCTTAACTGTTTTCCTTCTGTGTTTCCTTTCCTTAAAATGCTATGTTGGTGATCGTTGCTTAGATATTATTATTGGGCTAGGCTTGATGAGCTTCAGTTTATGCTTTGATACTTGTGCACCAGTTTAGCTGTTTTCTTATTCTTTTGAAGAGATTAATAGATGATTGGCTTATGGACTAATTTATGGATTTAGGTGTTGTCAGATTGACCAGTTTTTGATAATTTATTGGCTGAATAAGACATATTATTTTCAGATTGAAACATCGAGACAAGTTGATTGAAATACTTCTGTCTGGCATAGCAAAGACATCTGTGAAAATGTTTTTAAAAGGCAGGGTGAGCAAAGAGTTGTTAGGGACTTGCTTAAATGGGATTAAAACTGGAGAAGAAGTTAATATCTGGCTTATCAAATATGTTAATAAATTTTTATTTTATTTTTGGAAGTTAATATCTGGCTCATCCTTTCAATCAATTAGGTACATTTTCCATTCTAGGAGAAGTGTCTTCATTTTAAATGAGTGAGAAAACTGAATTCCACAAATTTACTTGGCAGTACTTTTAGAAATCAATCGTCTGTAGATTACTAAGTTTCTTGTTTCACTTGTAGGAATGGCCGGTTTCTACTCCAAGCATCCCATAATATTCTAGCTCCTTCAGCACTATTAGATTGTGAAGAAGCATTAAATCAGGGGAGTATGTCTGCAGTTGAAGTTTTTATGAGCTTGAGAAGCAAAAGTATTTTGCATTTGTTTGCTGCTATTGGCAGGTTTTTAGGCCTTGAGGTAAATCTTCTATTTCATTTCTCCTTCCCCTTGTTTCCTTTATATCAAATGAAGAAGAAAAATTGTGAAGAGTAGCTTCTTGAATTTTCTGTGGATGTTTATTTATGCTGATTTAGCTAGTATTTATAACGCTCCACGATGTTTATTCTTGCAGGTTTATGAACACGGTTTTACAGCAATGAAAGTGCCAAAGAACCTTTCAAATAGTTCAACCATATTGCTGATGGGTTTTCCAGACTGTGGGAGTTCTTATTTTCTTCTCATGGAACTAGATAAGGATTTCAAGCCGATGTTTAAATTGCTGGAGACTCAACCAGATCAGTCAGTGAAAGGTCATTCTTTTAATGAATTAAGTCATGTGATGCGCATCAAGAAAATTGACATCAGTCAGATGCATATGCTTGAAGATGAACTCAATTTGAGCATACTTGATTGCACAAAATTACTTTCGTTTCTGCCTGGTGCGGAGGGTCCCAATCAGACTTCTGATCATGGTCTTCTTTCTGAATTCAATCTTGACGGTTCTATGCAGATTGCAGGATGTCCTCCATCAAGTTTTTCATCTGTTGTTGATGAAGTTTTTGAATTTGAGAAAGGGCCATCTGCACCTTCTTACCCTGTTCAGAGTCTCTCTTCATCATTCGTTACATCTCCTGCTTCTCATTTTGGTTCTCTGCCTATGAACCTGCATGGTGTAAAAGCTGGAACACCCTCTCCAAAGTGGGAGGGAGGTACACAGATCTCACACCTTAATAATGCTGCAAAGGTTCCAATTGGGGCTAACAATTATAATGGTTCTTTATATTCAGCAAGCAATGTGAAGGGCCCTGTACAATCTAGTTCTTTCAGTTCACTATCCTCAGGTTTAGGAAGAAATGTAACTGTAAAGAAACTATCTGCGTCAAAATCTGATCAGGATTTGGCTTCTCTAAGATCTCCACATTCACTTGAGGTTGGCACTGTCGAGGAAGATTTGGTATCTGGGAATAGGTCATCTCGACTTCTATCTCCTCCAATTCCAGCTTCTGTGCGTGCCTCTGCACCAATTGTGAAATCAAATGGACCCAGAAGCTCACCTACAGGACCTCTCACTGGATCTTTCAGAGTTACTGGCTCAAGCTCGTTGGTTTCACCTTCAGTATGTAAGATACTTTCTTATCTGCACTATTATGGGATATGTACATTTTTCCTATGTCTCTTCTTGCTTTAAATAAAATTTGACTGGCAAACTGTTCCCTTTTCAGCCCAGGCAGCTGATAATGCAATTTCCCAGAGCTCTTCCCATGATGCTGCCTCCAAACTTGATAAAAATCCACGAAAGCGTACTGTTTCTGATATGATTGGTTTGATTCCATCACTTCAAGGTATAGAAGTCTCCACAGGATTTAACAGTAAGAAAAGGAAAATATCAGAATCAGCTAATTTTCAGCAGCCTTCATCTGAGGCACTTTTATCAACTGAAATGGTTTCTAAGGTGGAAGGTTATAGTTATGGGAATCTTGTTGCTGAAGCAAATAAAGGAAATGCAACTTCAAGTATTTATGTTTCTACACTTCTCCATGTGGTTAGGCATTGTTCACTATGTATTAAGCATGCCAGACTAACGAGCCAGATGGAGGCATTGGAAATTCCTTATGTTGAAGAAGTGGGTCTAAGAAATGCATCCTCTAATATATGGTTCCGGCTTCCGTTTGCCCGAGGTGATACATGGCGACACATTTGCTTGCGACTTGGCAGGCCTGGAAGCATGTATTGGGATGTCAAAATAAATGATCAGCACTTCAGGGACTTGTGGGAACTTCAAAAGGGAAGCAATAGTACCCCATGGGGCTCCGGTGTTCGTATTGCCAATACGTCTGATGTAGATTCTCACATTCGTTATGATCCAGAAGGTGTTGTTCTAAGTTATCAGTCTGTTGAGGCTGATAGTATAAAGAAGTTAGTTGCGGATATTCGAAGGCTTGCAGACGCTCGAATGTTTGCACTTGGTATGAGGAGGTTACTTGGAGTAAAAGCTGATGAGAAACCTGAAGAAAGCAACTCAAACTTTGATGCTAAAGCAACAGTAGCAGGAAAAACTGCTGTTGAGGCAGCTGATAGGTTATCGGAACAGATGAGGAGGGCATTTAGAATTGAGGCTGTTGGACTAATGAGTTTGTGGTTTTGCTTTGGTTCAGGGGTCCTAGCTCGCTTTGTTGTTGAGTGGGAATCAGGTAAAGAAGGTTGTACGATGCACGTTTCTCCTGACCAACTTTGGCCTCATACCAAGGTTTGTTTTCTTATTTCTTTTGTCATTCCTTTCTTTGTCTTCATTATTAGCATTTTTGGATTTTGTCCTTCAATTAAAACTTATAAAAAAAGGTTATCTTGAGTATCATTTTAAGCTCCATTTTTCTTCGACTTTTGTTCTCCTCTTTCTTTTTTCTGAAAAAAATCAATCTTTTGAATGATTTAGACAAGTAAATGCGTCTTTTTTTTTTTTTTTTAATTGAAAGTTAAAAAAAATTTCCAAACAGTAGAATCATGGTAAGTTCTCTTTCTATGTGATGAAAACTTTGATACCTTTTTCCTTGTTAGTTTTACAGTAGATTTTTTTGGTGTTTATAGATTTTTTTTGCTCATAGAGGGGTGGTTTCTAGTCCCTGTTTCACGTTTATAACTTCTTCCGTCTTAAAGATTTTCTTTTCTTTTCTTCAAACAGAAGTCATGAACAGGAAACAAGATAAATTTTTTTTTTTAATTATGTGTTCTATTATCACAGAGACATTATTAAACCCATCCTTTGCTTTTTCCTTCAGTTTCTAGAAGATTTCATAAATGGAGCTGAAGTTGCATCTCTTCTGGACTGCATTCGCCTTACTGCAGGACCTTTGCATGCTCTTGCCGCTGCAACTCGTCCTGCACGTGCCAGTACTGTTCCTGGGGTCCCTGGAGTAGCTGCAGCTGTTTCTACCATCCCAAAACAAACGGGCTACATACCATCACAAGGACTTCTTCCAAGCAGTTCAACAACAAATGTTAGTCAGGCTGCTTCTGCCCCCACGGCCGCCACAGGAAACCCTGTTGCAGCTACTGTTACAGGCTCTCTAGGGAACCACAACCTTCATGGTGCTGCAATGTTAGCTGCTGCAGGGCGAGGTGGTCCTGGCATTGTTCCAAGCTCACTGTTGCCAATTGATGTGTCTGTTGTATTACGGGGTCCATACTGGATACGAATAATATATCGCAAACATTTTGCTGTTGACATGCGATGCTTTGCTGGAGATCAGGTATGGTTGCAGCCTGCAACACCACCCAAGGGAGGCCCTTCTGTTGGAGGGTCATTACCATGTCCACAATTTAGGCCTTTCATCATGGAGCATGTTGCCCAGGAGCTGAATGGATTAGATTCAAATTTTAGTGGTGGCCAACAAACAGTTGGAATGCCAAATTCCAACCCAGGTTCGGGCTCACAGCTGTCAAGTGCTAATGTAAATAGAGTTAACAGTTCTGGTTCTGCAATGTCCATGACAGTAAAGCAAGTTGCTGGTTTGAGCCGTGTTGGGAATCCTGTTCCAGGATCATCAAATTTGACTGTTGTAAGCTCTGGTTTGCCTATACGTAGATCTCCTGGTGCTAGTGTTCCTGCCCATGTGAGAGGAGAACTGAATACGGCTATTATAGGTCTTGGTGATGATGGAGGCTATGGAGGTGGATGGGTTCCTCTTGTTGCTCTTAAGAAGGTGTTAAGAGGCATTCTTAAATACCTTGGAGTGCTGTGGCTGTTTGCACAGTTGCCTGATCTTTTGAAAGAGATCCTGGGATCTATTTTGAAGGACAATGAAGGTGCACTCTTGAATTTGGACCAAGAACAGCCTGCCTTACGCTTCTTTGTGGGGTAAGTCAGTTTTGAAATCACTTCTTTCCTGTAAACTAAATTAAGTTCTTGTTTCTTAATATGATCTTGGATGGCAATTGTGTTGTACAATTTATGTTTTGATTAACACTAGTGCATTCAAACCACAAGTGTGCATGATAAAAACTTCTGAATGGCTTATGTACAAGAAATGGATTAGGGAGTGGTTAACCCTGTACTCTCATTTCAGTCTGTTCATTTCTGCTTTTGGCTGGCCACATGTTGAGGGCCTTCCATTTGATTGGCTGGCTGGAGCAAGTTGGGCTGAATACATTTGCAAACTGCCAAAGTTTGTTGAATTATATGCTGGTTTCTTTTTAACAAGGGAAATAATCATCAAGTGACAGTGAAATTGGACTGCAGAACTGTTCAAGCATTTTCCTTTGTTGAGTGATTATTAAATTAGAAAACCAACACCTGTGTTCAGAAGCGGTTACATCTTTTAAGCTTCAACATGAGGTAGCTTGTCACCATATTAAAGACATTTGATTTTTGAGCATAATCGAGACAGATATATTGTTATGAAGTCTAGGTGAATGAAACAAGGTAAATTAGAACTAGGCTATCAAGGTTTGTGTTTGCATGTTTGAGGGATTCTGCAGAAACATGGAGAGGCATGAGGCATGCTGACATACAAATATGACATCAAACAAGAGAAGATAAAAAGACAACACTTGCTATTAAGATTTGTCATCTCCCCCCATTTATAAAATTTGCAATTTAATTCATCCACCATTATAGAGGCACTTATGTCCTCTGTTATGTACTGTATTTTATATTTTAATATATTTTTGGGTTATAATCAAATTTTGAATCACCATCGTCAACATATTCTGGTTCTGTATGATTTTAACTTTTGGAACTTCTCTTGCCAAAACCCATGCTGTCGATTCAATTTAGCTCTAGCTCTAAATTATATTAAGTTGTTTTGGATGTGTTGGTTTACATTAGGGTGGAGTTGAACTTGTTATATTATGACATGAAGGGCATTCTAGTGATGCTTGGAGTTTGCTACTGTGAACAATCTCTGCATTCTAGATTTAACTATCCTCCATGATTTTGTTTTTCGAAGTTACTTAATTTTTCAATGGTCTAATGGTGTCCTCTTGTGCAGGGGCTATGTATTCGCTGTTAGTGTCCACAGAGTTCAACTTCTTCTCCAAGTCCTTAGTGTGAAGCGTTTTCATCAGCAGCAACAACAGCAGCAGCAGCAGCAGCAAAATGCTAACACTGCTCAAGAGGAACTAACTCAATCTGAAATAGGAGAGATATGTGACTACTTCAGTCGTCGTGTTGCATCAGAGCCCTATGATGCTTCTCGTGTTGCATCATTCATTACTCTTCTCACGTTGCCAATATCAGTTCTAAGAGAATTCTTAAAATTAATAGCATGGAAAAAGGGATTAGCACAGGTACAAGGTGGTGAAATCGCTCCCTCACAAAAGCCCCGTATTGAACTATGCCTTGAAAGTCATACTGGGATCACTGTGGATGACAATTCTGACAATTCATCTGCTTCTAAAAGCAATATTCACTATGACAGGCCACATAACTCCGTTGATTTTGCGCTGACTGTTGTTCTTGATCCTGCTCACATACCTCATATAAATGCTGCTGGTGGTGCTGCTTGGTTGCCCTACTGTGTCTCAGTGAGGCTGAGATATTCATTTGGCGAAAACCCTACTGTTTCCTTTCTTGTTATGGAAGGAAGTCATGGAGGACGAGCTTGCTGGTTACGTGTTGATGAGTGGGAGAAATGTAAACAAAGGGTGGCTCGTACTGTGGAAGTTAATGGAGTTTTTGCTGGAGAGCATATGCAAGGCAGGCTCAGAGTAGTTGCAGACAGTGTACAAAGGACATTACATACGTGCCTTCAAGGTTTAAGGGAGGGTAGTGCTGCAACTGCAAGCTCTGTAGCAACATGATGGACTGGTTCCCTGAATGCGGCATGCAGTTTTGACTACGGGAATCATGTTTTATGTGTAGATTTATCAGGGATTATAAATTCAAAAATTTTGTTGCAGAAGGAGCTTTAAGTGCCTGGGGAATGAGCGAAAATGATATTTATTTTTTCAGATGAAGCTGGGACAATAAGCCTGCAAAGTCCTCTCGAAAAGGTTGACAGCTGAATTGGATCCTTTTCGCTCCATTTTATATTTACTGATCTAATGTCCTAGTTAAGTAGGGTGAGTTTGAAGGCAGAAGGGTATTTTAGCAGTGGCTTTCCTTGTACAGATTACTCTGAACGGACACAGACTTTGTATAAAATTTTTAAGTTGCTAGAAGTTTTGTATACCACAAAATGGACACTTGCAAGATGCCCACGATTGTCCTTAGCAGCTAGCCTAGGTTGATTGTTGTAATTACAACTTTGTAGTCTTTCTTAATTTTTGCAAGTTGCTTTGTTTTGACAGGAAATGTTTTTACTGTAGATTTTATTACAATGCTTGTCTGCTATCTGGGGTTCTCATATATATATATATATATATATATATATATATATATATATATATATATATATAGAGAGAGAGAGAGAGAGAGAGAGAGAGAGAGAGAGAGAGAGAGAGCCATCAAACTATTAGAACTGTAAGGTAATAAGGTTCATAAGATTGGCCCATATCTCAACTTATATCTGGCAATTGCAGAGAGAAGTCCACCACCGGAAAATTGGCGTTCAACTTCATTTCACTAGTCAACGTATTCAAAATGGACTGCATGTCTAGCCATCTTGGATGCCGTTTATCTGCAGCCACGAACTCATGGGTATGTCCATCAACCACTAGGCTACTGCAACCCGCAGTTTTCTTCACTCCCTTGCTTTCCATGATCTCTCTAATCTTGTCAGAATAGCTCCAGTTGTTGTTTGCAGCATAAATGTTAGATAACAATATATATCCACCATCTTTCTCAGGCTCCAACTTTAGTAACTCTCTCAATGCCATCTCTGCGAGTCCCAAACTCCCATGTGCCCGGCAAGCACTCAAAATTGCTCCCCAGATGGATCGACTGGGTTTCATTGGCATCTTTTCAATTACATCTTTTGCCTCAGCCAACATCCCTGATCGCCCAAAAAGATCCACCAAACATCCATAATGTTCTGTTGTTGGTTCAATACCATACTTTTCCTTCATGCTATTGAATAATTTAAGCCCTTCATCCACAAGTCCAGAGTGGCTACAAGCTGTCAGAACAGCAACAATGGTCACATTGTTAGGCCTTACCTCCTGTTGCATCTCTGAAAACAGTTGCAACGCTTTTTTTCCATAACCATGAAAGGCTAATCCATTAATCATTGTTGTCCATACAGGGACATCCTTTTCAGTAACCTCCTTAAAGACCGTGAAAGCTCTTTCAATACTTCCACACTTGCAATACATGTCTATTAATGCTGAACCCAAAAATGCATCTGTTTTCATTCCCATCCTCACCACCATTCCGTGTATGCATCTACCTTGGTCCAGATCTCCAACTCCTGCAGCGATCAAAGCCAAGTTAATCATTGTAACATTATCAGGCGTAATGTTCTGAGCAACCATGTTATTGAATAATTCTATCACCATCATAGGATCACCACTTTGGGCATAGCCTGCTATTAAAGAATTCCAAGAAACAAGATCCTTACTAGGCATTTGATTAAAGAGAATTTGTGCACATTCCAACTCTCCAACCTTGGCAAACCCGGCAATCATGGTATTCCACGTAACAGCATCCTTCACCATTAACATGTCAAATGCTTTTTGGGCAAACTCCAATTCCTCACTCTTGACATACATATCTAGAAGAGCATTGCCCAAGATCAAATTTGATGAGACAACGTGTTTCCTCCTTTCCATCCATGCATGAACAGACTTCCCCAACCGCACATTGGCTAATTGACCACAACAAACAAGAAGTCCTAACATGGTAAATTCATCAGGTTCAAGCCCTGAACGCACCATTTCATTAAATAGTTTGATTGCCTCTAAATTATATCCCTTTTTGGCATAGCCAACAATCATGATATTGAAAGAAGCAACATCTGGATTTGGCATACTCAAAAAGGTCTTATGAGCAAGACCCATTTGCCCATTCTCCATATATGTCTTAATGAGTGAGTTCTTCAAATAACCATAAGACAGCAGTCCCATAACAATGGCATGACAGTGTATCTGCTTTACCTCTATCATATATTTAGTGGCCTTTATCAAGTAAAGGAGAGTGTGTTTATCAGGCCAAAAATGCAAACTAAGCATAGAATTATAGACAACAAATGCTTGACCGGTGGAAAAACTCAAAGCCGATATCATGGTATTGTAAATATAAAGATTTGGTCGAGGAGTAAAGTGAGTGAAGAGAAGAACTGCTATGTCTAAGTTCTCAGGGTGTGTAATTGAAGAGAATAAAATGAGTCTGCTCATTGGAAATGTTTGGCCAATAAGATTGGTCCTCATCATCTGCCCCAAAATCTGTTTAAAATGATCCCGTGAACTGCACTCTTCAAGCAAAACCAGAGAAGGGTGATTGAGTTCAAGTGATACAGTTGGATCCCAGTTCGTTCTGTTTACTGCTGAGGTAAAACTGAGGAAGCGAATACCTCTCCCATACCGATACATAAACATCCAACGAATGAACAAACGCTCTAAAGCTAAGTAACTGCCAAGAGAATTTCTAGCAATGAAATGATGATATAAGTTTAGTCAGCGACTAACAATCAAATGCCAAATATTTTCCACTTAATCTACATACATGGTCATCATCATTTCCGTGCCAAAAGTTTCCACTTGCCATCAACGAAAAGACAGCAATGCAGATTCTATTTTGGATCTCTATCAAAAGAAACCATTAAATAATCCAAACTCCTGTACTAGAAAAAAAAAAAAAAAAAACATTTATTCTAACTATAAAACAGAAGTCACTTTCTTTGGTTATATATCTGTCACCAGAGTTGAGAATCTTACAAAACTTTTTGTTATTGGGTTAGTCATATACTTCTCACGTCTCTAGCGACTCCCTTCAACAACTGTATTTGCTCAACATCCCAAATCCTCAACATCATTTTCTAGCTTCATAACTGGACATTTATAGCCCCTGCCGAATATAACAAGGAGTTTGTTTAAAAACCGATACATGAAATTAATATATCAATTTTTAACAACTAAGAATATGAAAACACAAAAATAGAACATTTCATTCTTTCTAAGACGGTTTCGAAATTTACAAAAAAAAAAAAAAAAACTTCGCTATGACAGAAAAATATTTAATTTTGGGGGATTCTGCAGTGTGGGTGAAGTGGAAGTGTCCAACAAAAACAACTAATATTACCCAGAAACCGAAATATAACAGAAGCTGCTGTGAAAAGAAAAAGATGATAATAATAATAATTAAAAAAAAAAAAAAAACTGTTACTCACCAAATATAAACGTTAAATCTAAGAGAAGGTATTTCAAGAAGAGTTTGGCTCAAGAGTAAAAGCTTAAACCCCAACTCGAAAGGGCTTCGGATGAAGCAAAACCCTGTTTCAGATAGCTTCTCATCGGGTTTCAGTGGGTCGGGTCTTGAACGCCTCAAACTTAGCTATATGGAACTTCCCGGCCCAATAGAGTTTTGCATTTTTGGGGTCAATACGTATAGTGTTCGATTGATGTTTTTAAATTCAGTAATATGAAGTTCAGGTTAGGTGGGCAATAAAATCGAAGAAGAAAACATAGTAAGTTGAAATTATTTACTTAGATTTTATATAGGATAACCCTTTTGTCCCTTTTTCTTACGAAAATGGCTGGATCATTTATGAGATGGTAAACTGAAGTTGCAGTGATTGTGATACATGAATTTAAACCCAATGGCCCATCAATGCAAATGACAACATTGGGGACTTCTTTCTGACTACTTAAGAGTCTTATGTTTCAAGAAACTCATCTCCACTACTGGACACTAGGCATCACCAATACGACACACCCAATATTTCTGCATTTCTTACAGAGATATGTTCAAGATTCCCTTCTTCATTCCAACAGCTAACAATCTCCCTTGCTGCCCTCACCTAATAAACAAATTATATTTTAGTCATGGTCCCCTCTACCACTCTCATCCTCCATTACCTCTCACAGAAAAGGCCCAATTCACTTTTGCAGAAGAAACAAAACTCACCCTATAAACAATGTTAGCAGCACAATTATTATCAGTTATTTTTTATTTCAAAACCAGAAGATTCCAAACATGCTTTAGAAAACAACCAACCATTTAGATATATATTTCAACTTGCATTTAAATTTATCTGCAAATACATCATACACATCCCTATTCATCCCTTTTAAAAGGTCCCACATTGCACTAACCAAAAAGAAAAGAAGGAAAGAAAGAAAGCGAGTTCCCACCACCAGCATTTTGGTCATCCACCACTAACCCCACCACAAATATTTTCAGCGCAAGTATATTAATTCAGCTTTGAAAATTTTTTGCTTGGAATTGACCATCGCTTAGCGTTGATTCACTCCTTGTTTGACAAAACTGTAAAGATGAATCAACACCTGCAGGGGACTTGATTGTTTCTTCGAATGTAGTTAGAAAATGGAGCTAAGTATATTAAATACTGCTGTTGTAAGAGCATGATTGCTACAGAATTTGGGACCTGGATGCAGGCCAGGAACCCATCACGTGAAACTGAGAATCTTGTTCAGGTCTATGACGGGGTGGTGGATTCAGGCTTAATGTACGGTTGTGCATCTGGCTGATGGGTTTCAAAGATTGCATTCGCAAGTGATCTGGGCATGATGCAAAGCGCCTTGGACTGAAGGAACTGCATTGCAGCACCAACATCTTCTTCCATTAGCTTAGCTACTTGCTGTTCTGTTCCATCGTTTGACCACTTCTCCCAAGCTAGCTGATTGGATCCACCATCAATACTCTCTCCCTCAATCATGCATGCATCAAAAGTAAATCAATAATTCAAAAAGAATTCTTTGAAAATACAGTGGGTAGAAAAAGACACAGGCCACTTGAAAGCCGAATCAATTGAGACAACGAAAATAATAAAAGCTTAGAAAATGTACTACCTCAACTGATGATAGAGGTACATCAGCTACAAGCTGAGCCACTGCACCAGCCCCACCCAATCGACTCATGCTCAAAACCTGTGTAAACATACCAATGAAATGAAAATGACACATAAACCAAAAACGTTAATAGTAATGTAGAAAGAGGTTAGGAATGTGGCAAAATAATGTACTATCTTATTCTGTTTTATTAAGCAATGACATGATTCACTCCGGAGATTTCAGCACCAGACAAGAGTCATTTCAGGTTTGACTCTTTACAACTTCATTCAATTAAAGCAATGGCCTAAGGTCCTTATAAATGTCAAGGATAGTCCAATGACAGGACCTACCACAGTTATCAAGCAACTTGTTGGAATTATTTGCAACCTTGAACAGCAATGATTAGTTCAAAAAGAATCCGAACAATATGTGCAAGAGGGATCGGCCATAGAAAACCTCCATACTAGTATTTGTAAATACAAAGATTTCCTTGGTTATTTATGGCTCACCGATCCAGAAAGACATTTAAAAGAAGATATAGGAGGTATAGTATTTGATTGGGTTTTTAAATGCCAATACCTTGACCTGAAGCCTCAGAAACTTCACATAATCCACAATTTCGTCGAGCATGGCTGCCCTATCTGTCTGAAGGGAAAAATATTGAGTATCATCATGCATGAATCAGTACGGAAGTGTGACTTAAAATGAATCCAATGGATTCCAAAAAGAGGAAAAGGAAAAAAACAGAAAACTTAGTGAGCTTGTCTTGCAATTTATAGATTATGAATGCATGGATGATCCTCACAGTTCTTGAAAATGAAAGAAGTCATAAATTATGTGTAAGGATTTCTGTGGTTCAATACCACCTGAAGCCTGCTTCTTTGGGCTAATATTGAAGTGAAAGGAATGCACCTGAAGGCATCTACAAAGTAACTGCAGTAAAGAGATGCTAACCTTGTTGCAACTAGGAACCAACTCCTGCAAAGCCTTCATTCTTTCTGCAATTCTTTCCCTACGTAACTGCATCCCAAAGAACAAACCAAAAGTGTACATGCAAAGAATCAGAAATGGCCATAGATTGTTGAAAATAAATAACAAGTTTAGACTGTGAATTATCAATATATATCTGAAAAGAAAAACATCTCCTAAGAGATGATTTATGGAGGGTCTGAAGTTTCTTCTTACTATCAAATTATGCTGGACAATATGAGAAATTAGTTACCCTTATCCAACTTATAAACTCAAGACTTGCACCCTTTCATCAAGCCATCAATAATAAAACTAATACATGAAGCTATAAATCATACTCCATAACTAAACAATATCTTTCATCTCAAAAATCTATTTGGCAGTGAGACTTTGTTAATCATACAAGTATTACCGGTTCTATGACAAGTACCTGAAATGTCTTGCCATACTTTTCATGGAAGAAAAAACCTACAATGCCTGATTATTTAGTCTTAAGAACCAGAGGGGATTACACTTACCCTCTCAGCAATGCTATGAGGATCTGTGGCTTGTCCTCGTCTTGCTCTCACCCTTGGGCGGATGGCAGGAGGTTGTGGCGCAGCAGGAACTCCAGTTGGCTGTTGGCCAGGAAATGGCTGCATCATGATTTGTCAAATAATTGAAACACAATAATAATTAGAGGACCATGCACAATACAAGCAGATTTCATGGTAATTTAAGTTAAATTATAAACATGACAAAATTTTTAAACATTTCATATTTACTCATACCATAATCTGTTATTATCTTTTAACAGTAAAAATTTTTTTTACATCAGACTAAATCATACTAAATATCTAAGGCCGAATCAAAAACAATTTCGTTTATATATTCGACCCAACTAGCTGATGCAACTCAACATATTGGGCAACAAATTCAACATTTAAAGAATAATCATAAGATAAACATTGCAACCAAGTTTGAATTTAAGTCCCTTTAATCATGCCAATAACCCGGAAATCAAATTAAACACGGGTATGGATTGAATCAACACAACTAAATTTCACAAAGTCAAGACCTTGGAAAAAGACTGACACTTTGAAACCAACTTACATAACAAGTCAATTTAAAAGGAGAAGGAGCGTGTTTTTACACGCTCCATTGCAATTGTGAAAGCGCATGTTGCAGATGACTATAATACAAGGTGTAAAAATAGACAAAATTTACCACTACAAACGGTGAAAAGGACATCTAAGTGACATAGTTACAATAGCATCGTTCTCCGCACGTTTGCAATTGCTCGCACGTGCAAAACACATTCTGTCTGTCAGTATTCATGGGTCACTTTCCACTAGAGTAAAAGAAAGTAACCTCCCCACCCTCTACGGTAACGCGTGCGCATCACAGCTTCAAACCATGAAATTACTATATTACCCACTAGATTATTCTCAAAGACAAATCCCGACACCCCAAACCTAGAAAGTCTGAACTCTAGACTGAAAGAAGAAAAAGACAATCACAATTTTTCTCATTTCCCTTAGAATAAAATTAAAGAAATTAATTTAAGGCGTCTTTAAAAATGCTTTTTAGCACTAGATTCTTCTCATACTCTTGATATATTTTTCACAAATGATCCTAAATCAGGTAAAATAATTTTTTTTTTTCAATATTCTATAAAAGAAAAATTTCTAATTCTGTTGTATTTATTGAGAGAAGCATTGTATTTATGCTTGCAAGTTTTTCCATCAACCCAAATAACTAAATTCACAAATTACTGAAATATTTAAAATATTTGATAAAAATAAAGTAAAAGGGTATTTTGGTCCACAAAATAATGTACCTGGTGGAGCTGTGGTGGGCGGGGCGTTGACGGCCGCAAAGAATGAGCTTGCAACTGTCCAAACGCTGGAAACAAACTTGGCATGTGCACCGAATCTCTCTCCTACCACAAAGCACAAAACATTTCACATGACGAAAATACCCTCTAAATTCCCTCCAATTCACAGCAAAACCAACCAACCCCATGTGTATTACTATTATTTTCTGAGTTGATATTCCCGGGAAATTATGCGAGAATTCATCGATCAAAATTCAACCCCATCTAGAGAAAAAGCTCACCACTTCATCAAAGCATTTACATATATTATTCTCAACAGGATTATAATAATATATACAAAAGCAACTGACAACTCTATGAATCTATCAGAAAATTGCCGCTAAATACACAGCAGTCGAAAAGAAAATTTCGTAGTACAACATGATTTTAATTACAGTGACTGGTTATGGCATGGGTAAAACTAAGTTAATTAAAGCTGGTTTGTTCAGTGATGGTTGCGTAGAAGCTAGATAACAGATAAAAAAAGAAACAGAAAGAGAGGAAAGAAAAAAAACACTTTGGTTTTGCTGCCAAAATTGGAAAACAATACGAAAGAAACCCCAGAAAAATGACATGTCAATCAAATGGTAACCCTAACCAGAGGCACGAGGATAAAAAGTTGGGGAAAAACCGAAGGACAAGTTTAAAGAAAGAGATAAAGAAAGTCATACGTTGATTCCAGAAGTAGTTGATGAGTTAGGAGAAGAAGAAGAAGCATTATTGTTAGTATGGTTATCTTCTTGTCTCAAGAACCCATGTTCCAAATTCAAGCCTAAAGGCACCATATTCATGTTCACACCCATGCCCATGCCCATACCCAAGCCTCGCATGTCACCAACAGCAGCAGCAGCAGCCCCAGAACCCAGTTGGAGCAACATGGGCATGGTTGAAGTAGAGCCAACTTCACCTGCAGTGGGTTGAGCAGTTGAATAGCCAGAAGGGACGGCCAACATTTGTTCAAAGAAATCATCTCCTAAGCCTTCTTGTCCATTGCCAGCCATGAGAAAGAGTGAGCTATTGAGGAGGGTTTGGTCTTGCGTTGTGTGTTGTGTGAGTGAGTTGAATTGAATAAAGTGGGGTTGCTTTTAAAGGAACATTATATGTGGAGGATGGGGGAAGATTTAGAACCCGAGAAAAGTGAGGTGTTGGGGAATTGGGAGGCAGATCCAGAACCCGATAACCCGGAAAGGAGAGTGGGGAGTTCAAGGAGCTGGAGGAGGAGGAGGAGGAAGAGCGCTTTGAATTATAAAAAGATTTAATTGTGCTGTTGAGTTTTGGCCTCAGGAGGAGCTCCTGACTGTTGTCGGAGTGGGCTAAATATTGTAAGGGATGAATGGGAAAGTTTTTATTTATTTAATATTGTTAGCTCTACGCGCTTCTCAAGGCTTTTGTTTTTGCTCATAAAAAATGAGCTTAATTAATTACATCTCCCCTTATTTTAATTATTTTATTCTTAATTAAAATTATAATTTTATTATATTAATTCAAAAAAAATTAATTAAATATCTATTTAAAAAAATTTACATGGGTTTGGACAATAAAAGAGATTAGCCTAAGCATATCTACTCCATCGAGGGAGCTGTAGAAATTATGACAAAACACTATGATTTTTATTGTGCTAATTTTGTTTTAAACTATGTTTAACTTTTAGAGTCTTGATTTTGAAAATTTAGTAGACGGATGTTGTGTTTTTTATGGGAAATTTCTTCTAATGTTGATGGAAAATTAATTATGGGAGGATTAGAGGATGATTTTTTTTTTTTTTTTGCAAATAAAAGTTTTTCTACAAATTAATTATGGGAAAATTAATTATTTATAGAAAAGATTTTTTAAAGGTTAAATAAAATTATGGTAGAAAAATTATGCCTAGAAAAATATGATATTTTTCGTAAGTTTAATCACGGGCTAAATGATATTATATTATATGTTAATATATGATAAAAGTTAATTGATATTTTTCAATAGACAAGAATACATTTTTTTTTATATATTTATATACACGGTTACGAAATCATCATCTAGATTAGATGACTTAAAGAACATAAGGGCTATATTGGATATTTGTTTATTCTATAACCTTGTACAGATTACAAATATTTATTATATATACTTAGCTTCTTTTTTGTGTGTATATATATATATATATATATATATTCATTTATTTGATTGATTTCGTATATATATATTGTATGCATCATTATTGGTTTATATAATATTATATGAAAAACATTATAGTTCATATTCTAATTATTCTCTTATTCTAAATAAATGTTTAATGATTAAAATGTATTACTATTAATTAAAATTAGTTATTAAATTTATAATAACCAACATATGAACACATCAATGACACCAAACATAATATACTAAATCAAATTGTTAAATTACAAACAAGGGACTTAAGAAAATAAAAAAAATAATTAAATACGTCGTAATTACAAAAATTTATGTTAATATAATGTCAAACACAATATTGCTTCGTATAATTATTATCTATAATTGGTAATTGATATTTTCAATAATAAAAAACCAAATTCAATTATATTATAAATATGAATTAACTTTAAAATAAGATTCTAAACGAACGAACGTGTGTGATTCATTCAGCAATATCTTCTCATTTTGTAGGACAATAATTTTATTTTATTTTTTTTCTTGAATAATGGAAGAATGCATTATTCCATAAAGAGATGGATATCCTAAATGAAGATCAACACATGTGGTATTGTTCTTTATTTATGCATAATTCATTATTCAGGTCTTGAATCTCTGCCATTGACTTGGAAAGTTGCTTATATATACATATTTGGTCATGCTTGTGCTTAAGGAAGTTGGCTTGTTTTTGAAATTGGGGCATCTACCCACCCTGAACAAAAAGATATTGGATTGTCCTTTTAAGTATCATCATATTAAAAAAAGTAAACAAAAAATCCATCTCCTAATTGATACTATTATTAAAGCATTCTAATCCCTGTTTGATGCAAGAAAGATTGAATCTACAAAGTTTGTTTTTCACATTTTCCTTCTATAAGTTTGCTATTTATGATCAGTCCTTTGTTGCAGCAACCACATATCAAACACACCTTGGGAGATTATGAATGCTTCTTGGTTTGTTTGTGGGTAAAGATTTTAAACAAGTATTGAGTTTCACAATCACATATGAATAGAAGGAAATTTTAAGTAAATTTAATGCTAAATTAATCTTTCAATTAATTTAACAAGGCCTCCCAAAAATGAAAAATTTCAACTAGATCTATTCAAAATGAACTTGTTCCTTCTAAACTCATCCTTACAACGGTGGAAGCTTACCAGCTCAACAAGATTTCTACTCTCATATACTTTCCTTCGAGCTTGGGACCTTGTCCTCTTGTTTCGCCTCTACATTGACTGCTGTAGAATTCTCCACAGGCAGGGCTGTTTCAGAATTCGGATTCTTTTTAAGCTCCGACTCAAACTCCTTGGCAGCCTGGAAAATTTTGAGCATACATCGGTTATAGTCAGAAGATGATGCCACAGAGAAAGTGTTGGTTAGAAGTTGTCAAAAGCATATAATCTTATGATCATTTAACATTTGCAACACAATTTTTTAGTACATCATAATGTCTTAATCAGGGATCTAACCAATTAACCACTCATTTAGTACAAAAAACCCTCACAAAATATCTACTATCTTGTCCTTTCATAAGGGTTGTTGGCAACAATCAAACTACAAAAGATAACACAGGTATACTTGAACCAATAATTTGTTCCATTTCTTGTCAACTTAGCAAACAAGAAGCTATCTCACGAGTGACAGTCAAGATCATGGCCATTTCTTCAAATTAACATCACACCAGTTTAGCATGGATTCACCAAAAGTGCATCTTCAATAAATAGAAGTTATAAGGTTATCCAGTTGACTAAGTAGTTTCACATATCTTTTACATGGATCTTTTCGTATAGGTGAAAAAAAAAAAAAAAAAAACACAATCGACAGGTCAAGCCTTCTCTTAAAGGATTTATAGGTATCACTTGTTACTACCAAAAGAGGATATGATATGTGGGATCTTGTTTAGGTGTCACATACAACAACTGAATAGGAGAACTTTCTTCTTTTATTAAATTTAATTGTGTTTAATGCACCTGGATGTTTTAGTAGTACCAAAGATATAAAATTGTAAGATATTCAGTGCCTGGATCAATTAGTCATGAGTTTGAAAAAAAAAAATCTGAGAGCAAATATGTGAAATAAGAAAGGTAGAGGAAAGCCGGAAGGTGAAGTCAAATAATAATGAAAAAACTACATTTTCTGAGGGATAAAAGCACCAAATTTCAACTAATTTTCTTAAACAAAAGACAATGGGTAAAAGCTTTCAAGTATTATAAGTGGGGTTGTCATGTAATTGATGATATTGGAGAGAGAGTTATGAACAATTAAATTTTGCAAGAGGCTCCACTAATGGTGAAGAAGAACTAAAAACAATTCAATTTTTTTATAAATTGTAAGTTTTCCCTCCTCTGTGCGATACCCTGTGCCTATGTTGTCGGGATCGATCTTGTTTTCTGGCATGGGCAGTATAAGCTCTAGTGGGAATTAAGAATTTTATGTAAACAATGCTGGTATTTAAAGAGATTTTTGTAATGAATCTAGTTCAAACCAATTCCACTGGTTTTTGTAATATGCAGATGTCTAGCAACTTAGTTGGAAACCTTACAACTACATATGCAACAACCAAGTCAAGGAGAGTGTTTTACTCTTTGCTCAAGTTCAAACCAAAAACCTATTTTTCAACATCTCAACTCTTCAACAACCTGAGTGGGAGCGCTAAATTGGAATAGTTATTAGTAGCAAGATCAATTGAATAAGCTAAAGGACTGCATTTTAGCCTTTCATGAACAGCTCTGCTGGTAATTGAAGTGATTCAAAATCATTCCCAGACATAAAAGCTAGAAATAAAATATAAAAAAGCTTCACCAATGAAAACACAAGAACTGGCCTTTCAAATGCTAAAGTCCAAACGTCAGGCAGCAGAACCACGTCACTCTACAAAGCAAGTATAGATCACACACGAGAATAGGTACCGTATATGATAGAGATAGGATCTCAGACATACTAGTAATGCATTGAATATCTCAAAAACAAGGTCTCACAATAAGCCACCATAGTGATATTCAGCAATACACACACACACACACATATATATATATATATATATATATAACGCCTCCCTCATTATTGAATATTTCACAGAAACAAAAGTATAAAATGGACAAAACAGATGGAATTCCAAAGCTTAGATTTTGTATCATTCACCACATTCATAAGTACTAAAAGGAATTTGGTGTGCTTAAGAAGTTTG
This sequence comes from Anacardium occidentale, assembly GCA_026122585.1. Lineage (NCBI taxonomy): Eukaryota > Viridiplantae > Streptophyta > Magnoliopsida > Sapindales > Anacardiaceae > Anacardium > Anacardium occidentale. The sequence goes on from JAJEJH010000134.1 coordinate 322,196, forward strand.
AAGTCTGTTCTTCTTTCTGACATTTAAAATAATATAAACACATAATAGGGTGAAAAAAAAATAAATCCTATTTTGTACAACTCAATTTGCTTAATAATCATATAAACTAGATCCACAGGCGATTTTATTTTTTCGTTCTTTGTTAACTCAGCTACCATGTCAAGTTTTAAACTGAAAAAACTATATTAGCTACAAGAACTCAACACAATTATATCAGTATTCTCATTCATCCATTTACCACATACCCCAAAACACAAAAAAATTCAAACCTTTCTATTCAATTCATTCACGTGATCAAAAACCAAACAGACCCAGATAACAAAACAAACTAACCAACCTGTTGAAAGCTCTTGACGGTCTTGCCAATACTCCTGCCCACTTCAGGCAACTTCTTGGGACCAAAAACTAAAGCAGCGACTCCAGCAATAACAACAAGTTCAGGTACACCAAGACCGAACAAAGCATTGCAAGAAAAACCCCTCTTGGGGTTTTGAGTTTTTGTTCTGCGTTTACTCAGAACCAAGGAACTCGTTTTGAAGTTACTTCTGTTAAAGAGAGACCCGGTGATGAAGAAAGTGGAGTGAAAAGAAGAGATGGGAGGAGAGAGCAGCGGTATAGGTTTCGCTGAAGAAGAGAGAGTAAGAGTCAAAGAAGAAGAGATCTCCATGGTTTCTGCGGAAATGCTCAGATTTTGTGTGCTTTGGAGTTGAAGAAGGAAGATAACATATTGGCTTAGGTGGGGTGCGGATTTTGCGGCCTGAGTTTGACTATTCTGACTCAGCTTGGAGGCTCTACTTTGGGAATTTTCATAGGCCTCCCCTAGAGTTTCCTAAATTCTCAGAGACCTTCCCAATATATGAGAAAGATTATAAAAGCCTTCATCATCATCATCATCAATCCTCAAACTAATTCTAGATCTGTTAGCGGACCTGGGTGTTTTAAATTTATTTTTTAATTATTGAAAAAAATCTTCATCCAAACAATCTTCTCCTATGGGCGGCTCTTCCCCTGCATAACAGTCAACACTACATGCACTCTCTTCCAAGGCACAAATGCCTCACGCTTCTCAGCCTCAAGACGCTCGCCCCAATCCACTTCCGGCAAATCCATGCACAATTCATCACTAACTCCCTTAATTCACCTACTCTTTATGCTAAACTCATTCAGCTTTACTGCTCCAAACCATCCCCTCTCTCCTCGCGAATTCCCTACCTTTTGTTCTCTCACTTTCACCCCCCTAACATCTTTCTTTTCAATACGTTGATACGTTGCACTCAACCCCAACACTCCCTTCTTCTTTTTGCCCACTGGGTTCCTAAAGGACTCTTGCTTTTTGATGATTTCACTTATGTTTTTGCATTGGGGTCTTGTGCAAGATTTTGTTCACTTTCAACTCTCTGGTTTGGTAGACAGATACATGGACGTATGGTGAAGCATGGTTTTATGTTTAATGTTTTGGTACCAACTACTTTAATTCATTTTTATGCAAGTAATAACGATATAATCTCTGGTAGAAGAGTGTTTGATGAAATGACTGTGAGAAGTAGTGCTACATGGAATGCTATGTTAACTGGATATTGTTCACAGAGCAAAAAGGCTAAAGATTGTGTCTTTGATGCGTTGGTGTTGTTTAGGGAGATGTTGGTTAGTAGTGATGGTGTGAAACCTAATGATACTACCATCGTTTGTGTTCTTTCCGCTTGTTCTCAACTCGGTGTGCTTGAAATTGGTGCTTGTGTTCATGGGTATATAGAGAAGACTGTTTACTTGCCTGAGAACGATGTGTTTATTGGTACTGGTCTCGTTGATATGTACTCAAAATGTGGGTGTCTTGACAATGCTTCATTAAGTTTTAGGTTGATGAGGGAAAAGAACGTATTGACTTGGACTTCAATGGCTACTGGATTAGCTATTCATGGGAAAGGAAATGAAGCAATGATGCTTTTGGATTCAATGAGGGCTTGTGGTGTCAAGCCTAATGCAGTGACTTTCACTAGCTTGTTTTCTGCATGTTGCCATTCTGGCCTGATTGAAGAGGGACTTCATTTGTTTAATAACATGAAGACAAAGTTTGGCATTGCGCCTAATATACAACATTACGGCTGCATTGTAGATCTTCTTGGCAGGGCTGGGCACTTGGAAGAAGCATATGATTTTATAATGGGGATCCCGGTTAAAGCTGATGTAATATTGTGGAGGAGTTTGTTGAGTGCTTGCTATGTTCATGGGAATATTGTGATGGCTGAGAAGGTCGGGAAGATCCTCCTCCAGCTACAGCTAGACCTGAATTCTTCAGATATGGCAGTGACTAGTGAGGATTATGTAGCTTTGTCAAATGTTTATGCGTCATCTGAAAGATGGCTAGAAGTAGAGAGTGTCAGGAGGGAAATGAAGGTTAAAAAGATTGAAACTGAACCAGGTTGTAGTTTAGTTCAAACCGTTAGAGATTATGCCTAGGATAGGTTGTAGAAATAGAATCCAGCTCGCAAATTCAGCACTTCGTTCTGAAGATTTTAATAGGAACATGAGGATTGAAGAGATACTGGAAGGGAAAGTATAGTGTTGGAGAATGTTAAAATGCAACTTAGAAATTGATTAGTGGGAATGCTGTGCAGGAGTTGGAGAAAGTATTATAGGCAAGACCACCGTGATTTTTTGTTATAATTCTTGATCCAATTTTGATGTTGGCCCCAAAGTTAGGCATTCATTTGATATAAACAAAACTGTCAGTGATGAATTCCACCAATGAGACAAAAGTAAACTTCATAGCACGGAGTGTTGCCCTATCAGTCAAGTATTCACTTGATATAAACAAAAATGCCCAGGGATCAATTCTTCCTTTGGATCGCAACTGCTGAAGCCTGCAAGTAAACTTCAAGAAATGCAGGGAGCATAAACTATCGATATGGATCATTACGATGGGGGTGACAAAGTGCACTGATGTCTTAAATTCAAACCAGTTTATGTGAAGTTATTGCATTTTAATTTTTTAAGTACTCCATCCTGTAATCTTCTCTCACCATACCATCTATATTACATTGATTGTGTTTCTCATTTGATTCTGAGATTATTAATATTAAAAATTATCTTCTCTAACCAGTCAGAATTGCAAAAATTATGACGAGGAGCATGAAGAATAGAAAAACAATTATGCAATCAGAAGATGGAATGACACCAGTAAAAATAACTGTACTAATTAATTGATTAATAACTGAAAGGTCAGTGTAACATTCTGACCCAGAGTAGTTTAATTTATATGAATAAATGTAGAATAAAAGTTCTTACATACAGTTTGGGACCTAAAATAATAATGCAATTGAATCATTCTTCAACAAAAACCTTCTTCAGACAAGGGTCAAGCAGATCGTTACTACTGTTCTCCACTGGACCCAGGTCCATGAGGACTTACTTCCCCACGAATTCTCTTTTGCAGATGCTCCAAGCTAGCTACTCGCTGCATGGAAACAGTTCTTTCAATCTTATTCCCTGTGAGGGATGGTGCCCCACCATTTGATTGAATATTTACAACAGAAAGCATGTCAGGCAAAGCTTTGTTGACACTCTGGTCATGAGTAGACATATGATTCTCTGGGGCATGAAAGAAGTGATGATCTGAGTCATCTTGTGCAGGAACAGCAGCATCTGTCGAAGTATCAGAAGGGCTTCCACCAAATGATGGCAGACTCATTGTGGATACTTCCGACATTCCATGGAACATAGGGTTCAGCCCAGTAAGTCTCTTAACTGATTCCTCAGCCATCTTCACCTGAAATATAATCAGGATAAGGAATGAAATTATTAAATACTAGGATTCCCTTCTCTTATGTATCAACACCTCTACTCCTTTTGTCAAAAATGGCAATCACTAGGATCATATCACAATGGTTTTGATCCTCACTTTGCAAGTACCGATAATTTCTCACCTTTGCTCTCAATGTTTCAACATCAGCTTTCAGAACTCTGTTGTCAACAGCTGCTTCATTGTATTTTTGGCTTATTTCAGTGAGACGCTTCAGTAGAGATGAATTTTCAACTCTTAGTTGAGAAACCTACGAGAAAGGAAAGTTGAATTTAGAAACTTTATAAAGATTCTTCGTATTGAGGTGGGAAGCAAGATAGAAGGAACAAGAACTACACCTGTGTCTCAAGTTCAGTCAAATAGGCCTGCTTTCTTCTCCTAGATCGTCTAGCTGACTCCCTATTGGAAAGCATTCTGGAAAAGAAAAAATATGAGTCAATGAAAAGCTTCCTATATTGAATACACCCTTGATAAAATAAAAATTGATGTAAATGGACAGCAAAATATATTACATGCACTTAAATATGCACATTGAAAACACACTTTTATTAGAGAAATATTTTTATATATAGCCATCTTTACTAATCTTAATTTTTAAAATGTCAATGTTTTGTTTAAAGGATGGATTTAGCCATAAAAATACATGACTTAACCTAATTGTGCTTAACAAAAATAACAAAGATAAAATAGCCAGAACGTGCTAGACTACCAAGTCTGGCACCATCTAGCATATACTAGCTTTGCTTTAATTAGACTGTTAAACCATATGATTAAATGCTAGACCATTGAGTCGGGCACAGTCTAGTATTATATAACAAGAATATATCATTTGTTGTTTCATTAAGGGTCCAATTGGTTAGTTACGAGACTTTATAGCTAAATTTGTGAAAGTGTGATTATTGAGTTGGTTATATATGTCCAAAATTAGACTGGCTACCAAACTATTCCAGAATGAAAGATTACATGTCTTGTTATCAAAAATTTGAAGCAAAAATTCTTCAAGGTTCTGACCTCTCTTTCATGCCAATTAAACAGTTCAATTCTAATAAATCATTGGATCTAAAACGTATGTTTTCCAAATAATTCCACTTGCCCAGTGTACAATAATCTGCACACATATAACATCTACAAGCATCAGATCTACAACATTATGAATCAGAAGAGCAGAGACTAAAGTTACCTCCTGACTCGTTTTGCATCAGCAGGGTCCATATGCTGAATTGTTTCAATTTCTACATCGATTTCATCATCTTCGGACTGTTCCCTTGATGATCCACTGTTTGCCAACATTAATGGTGCAACATTTTTTGTCAGGGTGGTCGATGAGGGAATTCCATTAACTCCATTAGAATCCTTATCTGGGGACCTAGACAATGTAGGTCCTATATGGTAATCAGAATCCATAAAGAAAAAAATTATTCTAACAAGAAATATTTTAAAACCCATCATGCTACAGTTCACTTAGAAATTGCTTGTTACATGTGTAGACAATAACGATGGACACTGACGCATTCCTTGAACAACAAACACAGATTAATAGATGCAAAGACCCAAATAGATTTGTTTGTAGCTTGTCCCCTTTTTTAACTTCCTTTGTACCTGACTCCTAGGGAAAAAAAAATGTATTCACAACTTCAAAACAGAAAATAATTATATAATTGATTATTAATTATCCCCAATTTCACCTAGAGGTAGCATATCCACCATTATCTTCTTCGCTCACCTTCATAATCTTTAAGCTTTGACTCACCCTGACTCGTAATGATGCAGTCTTCTCTATCAATTTATGTCCAAGCCACTTCAACTTGAAACACGCATTGGTCTATCAATAGCTTATAAATGCAATTAAATATATTTATTAATTTATTTTAAGAAACCATAAAGAAATCATTATTGCCGTGAACTTAGAATTTGTGAAGCCAACTTTGCTAATAAAAAGTAGACTTATGAGACAGCAAAAGCAAAGAAAAATTTTCAGTAAGGATCGCCATATTTCTCTCCCTCATTCTTCATGCTACTAATAAAATTTAAGTACTGAAAGAATATCTAGTCTGATATAAAATCCATACATCAATTGAATTTTGTGTGTGTGTGTGTGTGTGTGTGTGTGTGTGTGTGTGTGTGTGTATATATATATATACACACATACACACACCAAAAATCAAAAAGATGCTAATTCAGTTCTGCAAACCATTGGAAGGAGCATGAGATCCCAGTTGTGATGTATTGGAAGCCTGTGATCCACTGTCAGCTCTTACAGAAGAATCTTGAGGTCTTACATGAGCTCCCTGTGTACATGGAGACACCAAGAGAACAATTTTTAGATGGCTAATGTTAAGCAAAAACAAGATTCTCCTGTACCTAATTCCAGATCTCAGATCCAATTACATGGAAGTTTCAAAAATAAAAAATAATTGCAATTGACGAGAAATAATTATTTGAACACACTTCTACAAAGTTACAATCTTTTTCAATTTATGAAATGAAAATACATGTCCAAGTTACTCACAGGACATCTTTACAGAAGCCAAGAACTACAAATGCAGCCATTGACTTCAAAAAGAGGAATGCCATGAAGACTATGAAGCAATACCACTAAAACAATTTAGTGCACAGCACAGGAATGAATGCCACCACAATGGTAAGATATCTTTTACTCTTTCTACATATAAGTACAAAAAAGTAAAGATGGACGCATAATGTGAATGGTGTATTATGATAACATATATTTGGTAAGCATAAGCAATTTATTTATTCTTCAACTTCATGTACCAAAATATATGCCAAAACTACTGGATGACATGTTATACACAAAATGAGTTCACTCGAAACCAAAAGAGAAAGAATTTTCAAAATCGAAGCATATTCAGGGAAAATTAAATAAAGCAAAAGAAAAGGGTGCATGACATCACAGAGGTATCAACTTTTGACTGTTCATGAATTCAAACTTGACCAAGGTTGACAAAGTGGTCAATAGAAATTACTATGGATGGCCATATGCAATAGTAAAAAAGGTTCCAGAAGATTACGTACCTAGGATTAGAATGATAACTAACATGGATGTTTATTTTCTATACGACTCTCCTAACCTGAAATCTCGAGCGAAAATTGCCTGTCTAAAGTCCAAACAAAATAGCCCTATATCCACTATGATTTTAGTTCAATTAAAAAAAAAAAAAAACCAAATTTGTGTTATCATTCGAATTATCATCAGAAGGAACAAGGAGAATCGGATTAAACCAAGTAAAAATCTCTAATCCCCAATTCTATATGTATATTGAATCCTTTAACAAAAAACAAAATAATTGAAATTCGAAATGATGAACTCTCGATGTTCGCAAGTTAACAACGCAGCTAACACAAGATTTAGATAACTCAATCTGATCTCTTTTATTTTCTCCCTGGTTTTCCCAGCAGCCAAACACAAACCAAACCACAAACACACCAGAAAAAGAAAAAAATAGCACATTAGAAAAAAGTCCTTAACGTTATTTTCTCCATAAGTTTTCTCACCAACCAAACAGAAACCTAGAACCTAACAAAGAAAGAGATACTAACTTTGACCATTGTCCTCTCGTTTCTCACCAACGAAATAAACCCACACAAAAAAAATCTGAAAAAAAAAAAGAAGAAAAACTTACACGATACAAGGCAACAGCAGCACAAGCTAGATTAAGCTTGTTCTTAAGAATAGTCTGGTAGTCGTCCTCAGCATCCACCGGAATATTCGGAGCCACGCTATTCGCAGCGCCCTTATTAAACGACACTGTCGTTTTATTGCCACCCTTTGCATCAGCATGGTCTTCATTATTGCGGTTACCGTGAGGACTTTTGATCTCAACGATAGTGTCGTTTTTGGTGTCAGTAGCAGCAGCAGCCGCAGAAGAAGATTGTTGAGGAGAAGATCCTTCTTGAGCCTCTTGAAGAAAACGTTGGAAGGCCCACTCAGATTCGCTACGGTTCATTTTCGACGATTCGTCCGGTAAGTCAGAACACAACTGGTCGGAGATTTCAGTCACTCAGAACACCCTATTCGTTTCAGTCTAGTTTAGTTTATCCAGTTGTTGTTCCCTGCCAGAAATAAAAAGCCGTTTGCAGGGTCAATTTCGTCCATCCAATTTTAAAAATTATTTTAAACATCTTTTTTCCAATTTTGGTAATTACAAAGTGAAAAATAATATTGATTTATTAGGATAAATATTTGTAAATAAGTTGAATTGATAAATTTAAACATATTTAATAATGTTTGTGAATATTTTGTTGGTAATAAGTGTATATGGAAAGATTTACAATTTACCCATTTAGTAAATGACTCTTTAGTCCCTAAACTTGATGTTTATCCATTTGGATTTGGATACCTACCGTTGGCAATTTGCTTTGTGGGGTAAACACAAAAATAGATGAAAATGAAAAGGGCGATTTTATAAAAAAAAAAAAAAAAAAAAAAAAAAAAAGGTATCAAATCTAACTAAGTCAACAAAATTAATGATAAATATGAATAAGAAATGAAGGAAAATGTGTGATTAGTTGATCTCCAAAAATTGTTGGACAGGAGGAGAAGACCTAGTCAAAAATTGGTGGTTGGTATGAGGCGGCAAATTCTCTTCAATATTTATGGATAATATTGAATTTTGTGGCCCACAATATGTTGGTTGGCTAGCCAAGAGCCCTGGTATCTTTGGGACTGACCCACAACTTTTGCCTTTAAAGGCACATAAAGTTGCGTTTGTTTGTACTTAACCACAACATTGTTTATGCTATTTTGACAAAAATTGCTGCTAGTTGTTTTGGAGGTTGAGATTCTTCAAAACTTACATGATGAAAGATTATTGTGTTCTTATAGGACCTGCAAGTAAAAGGGTCATTTTCCACTAATTGGGTTTGTTTTTAGGTTTTTTGTTTCTCAAATAAGCACTAAGGTGTTTGTAATCAAAGTGTTATTAGAAGCTTCAGTCAAGTTTAAAGGGATGGTTGCATTGCATATGCCACTAGGAAGATTGTTTTTCTTTAAAAGGAAGCAGTAACATGTTGTAGATGCATGTGGAGGAGATCCCAAAAAGATACATCATTTAGACAATATATCATAAGTTATGATATCTTATTTGTGCTTTATTGTTAATTTAAGCCATGCTGAGCCAACCCAAAAGGAGAAAAGTAGGTGTAGAAGACTTATAATATGACAAACCAATGTGATTGTGAATGAGATTTGTTGATATAGTAAATATGAAACATGTTTTATGGGCAGTCCACATCGACTTTGTTGTTCTTTATATAGAATATAATCTATTTATTCAATTAGTAAGGGTGGTATTATTCTATTGGAAATGCAACCATGGCCCTGCTAAAATTTTGTTGATGAAAAATACCTTATACTGTGAAATGGCATTTTTAACCTTGTTCAACCTAAACGTCCTACAAAATCAACCTACCTATCATGACAAGTTCTAGAAGAGATTGCAGTCCTTATGCCAAGACCAAGAGTGTCTATAGGATGACAATATAGTGGAGATTGCATTATGTCTGTGAGTCTGATGGTTTCTGTAAAAATTAAAATATACAGCTGATCTCAGTTCAACCAGGAAATTTATTGCTGAACTCTGATTACAGAAAGTCTTAATCTCACTGTTAAAATTGCAAATAGAGGCAGGAAGCAAAGAATAAGATGATAAGAGAAACACATCACATATCAAACCATCATGTGCAGATATGCAAGCATGTGGAGCTTTCAAATGAGAACTTTATCATGTTTGCAACCTGATAAATGGAAAATTCATATATCCTCAACGCCTTCCAGATGCTACAGACTCTGTAGAGAAGAGATGTTTCACTCGTGAAAGAACCGAGTCATGAGCAGGGTCATATGGATGGTCCTTGGAAGGAATCTCCAAGATCGCTGGAATTGGCTTGTTGTAGCTATCAACTAAGAACCTTATCATGTTTGCTACCTGTAAGGAATAAAAAACATTGAAGTTTGTAAGGGAAGTTATCTTGATTGGTAATGAATTTGAAGATAAAACAAAATTTGCATCAGACAATCTCTGTGCTACAATATTGACATATGAGTCCACCAACTAGAAGCTAGACAATACCCAGACTTAGCAAAAGAGCAATTAACAATCTTTGCCAAGGCAATTTGAACCATGCCATGGTACAGAAAGATCACCAACTTATAAATTCCAGCAAATTATTGTTCACTGACATGTTACAATTATTTAACTTCTTATGAACTGACTTTTCAATCATTTACACCCACTTTCAAGCTCATATTATGAATGGTTAGTGAAAACTCACATATTGGCTGATTAATACAATAGCAACATCCTCTTTTGATGTGAACTCTTTGAACGCATCTTCAATTGCTTTCACCGTTGTTTCTAAGCAGAAAATATGAAAATCATTAGCAAATGAAATCAACACTGATAAATTTTATTTTACAAATTGACAGGAGGGATGGAATTCCAAGTTTCTCATACGAAATCAGCAGTGCAAAACTGGGATGTGAAATTAATTTCATTGACAACTGAACAAATGTTACTTGAGGATTTCACTGATTAGTATGATTAAGAACACATCATCAATTATCTCATTTTTAAAGACGTGATGATACGAATAAAAAGTAAATTGAATTCATTCCAAGTTTGCATTTCAAATAAATGAGACAATATTTAGGTGAAAAAAAACAGTTGCTTTCATTTTTTTTTTCTTTTTTTTGGTCTACACATCACCAAACTAATCCTCCTCTTGCCCCTAGGTGTAGACAACAATCCCACCTAAGAAGATCGACCTTTCACTTCAACCTTATTGGACATAAGCCATAGAATTCGTGAGGGGCTCCAAGTGGAGAATATTACAAAATAGAACTGACAATTCATCAGAAATTAATGCCTGGAAAAGATGCATAAACTTGCTGACTTTCTATGTCATTGCTATTTGACTAAATGTTTCATAAGATCATAAACACCTAGAGTTTCCATATTTTTTTTATTTTATTTTGCCCCAACCTCACCATTCTTCCTCAAGTATCACTACATAAGTTGGTTATAATCTCTTAAACACATATTGAGAGAAAATAAATCTAAAGTTCAAGAAATGGAAAATATATACAAGCAGATTTAAGTTTAGTGGCTTCATATGAAATTCTATGACAGCAAGTTTGCACATTTAGCCATCAAAAAGTCCCATGAACATACTTGAATCAACAATAAGGTAGTTTGTCTTTCTCCTTAGGTCAACATTACCAACTCCAGCCAGCAAAAATCCAGTAACAGTGTCCTATGAGATTACAGAAAATTCATCATAAAAATCGTCTAGAAATGCAAGTAAATTTATCATGGTTTACACCTTTATACTTTTGTAAACCCATCTCCGATCATAAAAAGCAAGGGGAATGCAGCATGTTGGAATGAGTGAATATAAAATCAGTTATTTCAGAAATTTTAAAGTACCACAACACAGAAAATTCATGAAAACTAAACCGATAATGATACCTTTCCGCATCAAGGATCCTCCAATCCACAATTGTCAGACATCAAAAATGTTTCCAAGTTATACAATTGTTTACAAAAAATCACCCCTTCATTTAGTCTATTATTCTTAGACACTCAAGGACACAATAATTCATATTTCGGCAAGCTTCTTTTTTCAACCAAGAAAAGACTTATGTTTGAGAAGGCTGGAGAGACTCCACACAAACCACACCCCCTATAATTGTAACAACATTTTTCTTATAACTCATACTGTTTTCCTGTCCTATATTATGTATGTAAAAGGCTTATGCTTCATTCAAATCAACAGTGTCATGTATGTCTTAGACTTCAACCAATTGTCACAAGAAACAACCATGTCTTATGTGAAACAACACACAAATCAACAGATCAAATTCTTTTATTAAGAACATCCAAAAGAGAAAAGACAGGATCACCATCATAGCACCCTCCTATTATCAATCCTAAGATGAAAGAACTACAGTTACATGTTGATAAAGCATAACAATATATTAACTCATAATTTTGAAGAGCCATGATGTTCACGAATTGCATAGCTAAATGAAATGACTATAATGCCAGGCCACAACTATCACCAAGCTGTGTTACATGAAAACTTTAAAAGTCCAAAGGAGCAGTGTCAAGCACCAAAGAAATGCAGAAACATGTGATACGTTTAGCCAAGCATATTAATCATCTCATAATGTCAGCATGACAGTGTAGCAGAGACAATTGAAAGAACATGAAGTAAATGACAATGATATTGCTCTTGGAACTAGAAAAAGTTCTCTTACATAACTATAAAAACTGAAAAAAGAGTCCCATGAACTGATCTCTACAATAAACTATTATCAGTTACCTCATCAGCAATCATCGCAATAAGTGCTGAGTTGCTAGTACGGATTTGAGCTCTTCCAGCCATTTCAGATTTAAATAGTTGAACTGCCAGAAGAAAATCAAAAACAAAAATATCAGAAACAAACAGGAAATCTTACAAGTAACAAAAAAAATATTAAAATGATATGATCATTAGATCTGAATCCCCATCTAGCAATATGTACATAGGCAGAGATTTACTTAAAGTAACCATTTCACCAAAACTTTATTCATTCTCTTTCGCGATCTAATGTATCTAGCATGGTAATTATTTACAAAGTAAAAAGACTAAAATCTGGATGGTGATATCACAACATGCATAAACAAATAAAAAAAAGTGCTCGAAACCAGAAACTTAACTATTAAAACTCCACGAACAAGTTCAGCTCAACTTCATACATACCCAATATTTCATTGTTTCATATCAAAATTTCCCATCATTCGAAACCTCTAAAATTTGAAAAGCAAAATCATAAAGATTAGTTGTACCTATATGCAGGCAAAATCAGTACTAACCCACATTGTGAAAACTACTTGTAAATTATGAAATCGCAAAAATTATAATCAACAGCAATATATCAGAAAAATGAAGTTAAATTATTTTCCATTATCATGAAAATCCCCAATTGAGTCGATCAGAAGATAATCATGTTCCAGATTCACCACAATTACGTATCTTTTAAAGCTCAAATCATGGCACAATAATCAAACAAAATCCTAAATTGGGTGGTAAAAATTTTCTCAGAAAGGAAAAAAGCACAAACCCTCAAAGTTGTTTCGAAGTCTTTGGAGCAATGGTTTCAGAGTTGCAGTAGAGATCAAATAGTTAAGGCTCTCCAGCCATATGGGTCGATTTGTGGGTTTCATGTGACCCGAATACAACATCACCCAATTATTGACCGATCCGGCCCAACTAAATCTATCTAGAATCAGTTAAGCCCAGCCCATTTATTCTCTCCTTATTGGTTGTCAATGATGAGTTTTTTGATAATCTTTTTATTACCATAAATGAATAAATTACCATAAATCATTTAAAAAAATACTTAATATAAATTATTACTATATTTAATAAATAAATATTATATTTAATTAACAGTTTTAAAATAATATTAAGATATTATTTTATTTAAATATATTTAAAAAAAACTATTACATAAATTAATATTATGTTTTGTAAAGCTAACATGTCTTATATTAAAATATTTATCTATTTATTTTATGTATATTCTAGCGTATTCTCAATGTTAATAATATATACAAAAATTTTCATGCAAATATTATTTATTTTAATTTTTTAAAATATCATAAAAAAATCTTATATGATTATTTTTATTTAATTTTTATATGAGAATAAGTCTCCTATCAACATGTATAAGTGCTTGTGGCGTGTTTGGGTGTGATAGGGAAGGAGCCTCTTATCAAGCGCCAAATTGTCCTTGTATGTTGGCCAAAATCAGAAGCGCCCAAGCCAAAGCACTTTCCTTGCAGCTTCCGCTGGCCCCAACCAAACAGAGCTTTCTCCCAAGGCATTTTTCAAGAATTTTCTTGGCACCACGCGTGTTAGGTCCCAGCAGGAATCACGTGAATCTGTCCAAACTTTTAACCTATCTTGGAAAAGCGCTTTTTAATAATATGGACCCTTAATTATTGTTATTATTGTTATTATTAACATATAAATAATATTATTGCAATAAACTTGGTTAATATGTGATTTTGTTTTTAGAATGCCCATAATCTAAATTAATAAAAAACTAAATTTTTAGTGTTGTATTTGCCCAATCTGCATAAAAAAAAAAAAGGCTTGTTTCAGTATTAATGGTTATGTGTTAATTTGTGATTGGGTGTTAATTTCTGATTAATTTAAAATTATTTATTCATATGGTTACATATTATATCAAATTAATATTTATGATAAATGTATATAATTTTATTGTTTTTTTAGGCCAAATTACCATTTTCACCCAAATGTTTTATGAAATAACATAACTTACCCATTAATTTGGAAAAAAAACAAGCTCTTCTAAATTTTTTATAAAAAAATTGAAAAGTCAAAAATATTCTCATGCTAAATAACAATTGACTTAAAAAATGTTATGAAATGTTTTTATTCAAACATGTACAAATAATAAGGAGTGTTAATACAATATAATTGTATATTTTAGGATAAATTATAATTTTTGAAAATTTAAGGGTATTAATAAAATTTTAAGATTTTTTGTATATTTTTAATTTTAACATGTCTTATGACAGTTTTAAAAGTGAAAATCATAATAAATTAGATATATAAATATTAAATTATAGATTATTAAAATTATAATATATTTTAAAAAATATAAAATAAATATATAATTTTTGAAATAAAGTAGATTAAATATTTATTTACTCTTATAAATTTTCAAAAAATAATATTTATACTTCAAATATATTTTTTATTAAATATTTAATTAAAATAATACGAATAATTTTTCTATCAAAATTAATTAATTATTTTAATATATAAATAAAAGTTTAATTTTTTAAGTTTAATAAATAAGAATATATCATGAGAAAGGCCAAACGACTTGTTCCTATCCAAGGTTTTTCTAAATGATAATTACCCAAAAACTTTTAGAAAGCCATATACCCACCCTTAACCAAAATTCTTTCAAATTTATTAACATGTTTATTGAAATGACTAAATTACCTTTCAATTAAAAAAAATAATATTAATATTGAAATTAATTTTAATATAAAATAATATTAAGATAATAATGATAGATTTTAAAAAATAAAATAAATTAAAAAAACAAAAAAAAAATTTATCGTTAACTTAATTATGTGGCTGAAAATAGTCACTTAGTTCAATTGACAATCAAATTTGACTGTCTCAATGGTTAAAAATGATTAGCATATTTGAAATTGATCGTTTTCAACCATTTTGTTATGATTGAGACAATCAGACCTAATTGTTACCATCAAATCTTTGATAGTTAAATCTGACTATCATCGTTAGATCTGACAATCAATAGAATTAGATAATCATTTTTAACTATCTAATTAAATTAATAACGACCATCGTTGCCGTCAATAGTGTTTTTTTAATTTATTTTTTTTAAAATTTTTATTATTTTATTATTATGTTAATATTATTTTATATTTTAGTTATTTTATAAAATTAATTTTATTATTTTTTAAGTTTTATTAAAAAATAAAAATATTTTTTTAATCAATTAAATTTAAATATTGATTTTGATTTAGGATGAATATTTGATTTTTAAACATTTTGGGCGAGAATAAATCATGTGGCCCATAAGAAGTGGTGGCTATGTTTTTGTCATATGATTAACATGATTAACATGGATGGAATGGTAGCTGAATCATATCATGTCGTGTCTCTTCTAAATGTGAAAGGAAACTACATGACAAAATTCTTATATTATTATCTATTAGGAAAATTATTTGTTATTGATTTATGAAATTATCTTAATAAAGAATGATAACAACACAAGTATTATTGTATGGCAATGGTAAACTTTTGGTGCTGTGTACTCTGTCTGCTGGGTGTGCCTGTTGGGTCTATATATAGCACGCGGGAGATTTATTGAGGGCGCTTCATTCACGTGCTAATCTTTTATCTTCTTTGCATTTTCTCTTGCCTTATCTTCTTCATCGCAGTCACTCCCAAGTTTCAGTCTTTTCAGGTAAAAATCTCATCTTGCTTTTGCTTATTCTGTTTCGCTGCTGTGTTCGTGCTTTTATTTCGTTTCTCTGGTTATTCTAAACTTGAATTTTTGTGCGTTTGTTGGATTCTTTCTTGTTAGATGCTATGTTGGTCGCATTGGTTGAGATCCTCTGTTTAGTGCTCTGTAATTTTCAATAGTTCCGTTTGCTTATGTTGCCTCTGTGGATCTGTTGGTCGTTGTTCTCTTGTTCAGTTGAAATACTGGAAGGGAAAAATTGGATTGTACCTACATGTATTATTATTATTATTATTATTATTATTTGATTAATTTCTTGTGTTTTAAGCATTTGTTTATAGGTACACAAAAGGAGCTAGGGCAATTTTTATCTGAATACTGTTGGCCTTCTCACTTGAGTAAATTGTGTGCTTGAATCTAATTATATTGTTCTTCTAACATGGCTCTATTCTTCTTTTGTGCATGGATGTGAACTTTTTATGAGTTATATACTGGGTTAACTTTCTTTAATTGTTCTTTTGTTTGAATTATACTGATTTTTGGTCTGACTTTCTCCATTAGCTTTCATAATTAGTTGTTGTCTTGATTTTTTAAGGGCATAAAATGTTGTATCTTTACACGAGTCTTTGTATCTGGAGTTACTTACTGGTCAATTTGTTTCAGCTTCCACGTCAAGTCTTTACATTTCTCTGACCAATTTACGAATTTGCTTACTACAGAATGGGAAGCAATGATGGAACCAACTATGGTGCATACACCTATGAAGAGCTTGAGAGGGAACTTTACTGGCCGTATGAGAAACTCCGGATCTCCATCACGGGGGCAGGTGGTTTTATTGCTTCCCACATTGCTCGTCGGTTGAAGAGTGAGGGCCATTACATTATTGCTTCTGACTGGAAGAAGAACGAGCACATGACTGAAGATATGTTCTGTCACGAGTTTCACCTTGTCGACCTTAGGGTCATGGACAATTGCTTGAAGGTTACTCAGGGAGTTGATCATGTGTTTAACCTTGCTGCTGATATGGGTGGGATGGGTTTTATTCAGTCCAACCACTCTGTTATTATGTACAACAATACAATGATTAGCTTCAACATGCTTGAGGCCTCTAGGATCAATGGAGTTAGGAGGTTAGTTGTATTGGATACAGTATAACTTGGTATCATCACACTGAAACTTACCATTTAAATTGAAAGTGTTTTTCTGGCTTCACATCTTTAAAGTTTGATACCCCTGTTTGGGCAGGTTTTTTTATGCCTCTAGTGCGTGCATCTATCCTGAATTTAAGCAGTTGGATACCAATGTAAGCTTGAAGGAGTCTGATGCCTGGCCTGCTGAGGTTTGTTACTTTCAGTGCTTAACAACTGTCTTACCAGCCTTTTCTGCTAAATTCACAAATATGGACTTAACGAATGGTTTGTGTTGCTTCTTGTGGGGTTTTAGCCTCAAGATGCTTATGGCTTGGAGAAGCTTGCAACTGAGGAGCTTTGCAAGCACTACACCAAAGACTTTGGAATTGAGTGCCGTATTGGAAGATTCCACAATATATATGGTCCTTTTGGTACATGGAAAGGCAAGTCCTTTACTCAAATGTGAATTCGGACAAATGAGTGTGCTGTTCCTTGTGTTCTCAATTGTAAATTTGTCCGTTTTTTTATTTATCATAGGTGGAAGGGAAAAGGCACCTGCTGCTTTTTGCAGAAAGGCTATCACTTCTACTGATAAGTTTGAGATGTGGGGTGATGGACTTCAGACCCGATCTTTCACCTTCATTGATGAATGTGTAGAGGGTGTGCTCAGGTCAGTAATTGCTTCTTTTGTTGCTAATATGGCACTCAAGATCTTGCCTAAAATTTTATATTCCATGAATCCAAATATTAATGCATATGATTTTTATTTTTTAAAAAGTTAAGGCTAGTTTAGCTTTTGGAAATTAATGTAGTACATGAGATGAATATAAGGATTTGTTAAATGTGTTAACAGATAGGTCTTCTTCATGAATATTTTGTTGATGGTTTGAGACGAGAATTTGGAGGATGAACATATTTCATTTATAAAAATTTGGAAGGAACAGGAAAGAAGCAAGCCTCTTGCCCTGGAAAAGAAAGTGTCCTTAGTATGTTTAGCATTTTTGTTTGTAAGATGCCCTATGTTGTTCCTGAGGAAATTTGTTTGACCTCAAACATGGGAAACATTTATTAACCCTGTTTAATGTTTACGTGAATATCTCATTAACACTTTTTAACGCATTCAACTTCCATGTTTAGGTTGACAAAGTCAGACTTCCGTGAGCCTGTGAACATTGGGAGTGATGAGATGGTCAGCATGAATGAGATGGCTGAGATTGTTCTGAGCTTTGAGGACAAGAAGCTCCCTATTCATCATATTCCTGGCCCCGAGGGGGTTCGTGGCCGTAATTCAGACAATACACTGATTAAAGAGAAGCTTGGCTGGGCGCCTGCAATGAGGTTGAAGGTACTAAAATAATGCAATTCCCATTCTTGTTCGCTGAGTGGCTTGTTATCCTTAGTGCTGGAAATTTTGGTTATCGTTTCTATAAATTGAAGTTAAAAGTGAGAAGTTGTAAATTAGGAGATAGTTATGAATATTGATCCATGTGTTTTGGATTCAACTTACTTCTTATTAACTAATTTTCTTATTTATGGCAAATCCTAATACTTTGTAGGACGGGCTGAGAATTACTTATTTCTGGATCAAGGACCAGGTTGAGAAGGAGAAGGCTAAAGGTGTTGACCTGTCTATGTATGGGTCATCTAAGGTGGTGGGAACTCAAGCCCCAGTTCAGCTGGGTTCACTGCGTGCTGCTGATGGGAAAGAATGAAGTGAATAAACCTCATGGTTGTAGTAGTTGTCCCAGAGAAGCCAAGTTTTATTGTGTCTATCCTAATGGCTTATGAAAGTATTTATGGTTGTGGAGATCTAGAAGGGTATTTATGAGTATGCATTATTATTCATTTCGGTGTCTAGTTAGTACTGTGTAAGAGAAGGGAGAGGCTTTGATTCTTCCATTGTTTTTAATCTGGCTTTTCAAGAACGGTTACTATGATCACCATCTTATGTTGATTGTTTATCAATAATAATCTCTACTTTTATTCAGACATGTATCAAAATTTTGTTTAGAATTGTTGAAACAATGGTTTCCAGAGTGTAAGAACTGTCATTGTATGTCAGATCTGAAAAAATCTTGGGAAGATGAATTTTTTGTTGTTTTGCATCATTGTCTAGAATCAACACGTGGTGCTTATCCGTAGAAGCATTAGTGTTGTTTGCTGCAGGCATCTGGTAAACATGGTAGAGACGAGGCGAGAGAGATGGATGGCCACTTGATGTTACTTGTGGTCCTCGATGATAGTAGTGGATTAGAGAGGGAGGCAAATTAGATTATGATCCGTCAGCATTTAAACTCGGTCCACAGTGCTCAATAGCTACATCTGTTTATCACTATGGATATTCTTATAAAATTCCAAGTCGTCTTTGTTTCCAGTCCTTGGTTTTGCCCTGCAGAGCTTAGGTTTGGTTGTTGAGAATTGCACCATAGCTCGTGGCACTCTACCTTCAGGCTTTGCTGAGGTTGCCTTGGTTATAAGTTGTCGGTCAGTGCCCTATCAACGTGTTAACTCAGAATCTACTCAGTTTTAACAATCCCAATACAAGGGACCTTTGGAGACTGTGAACGATGAAATTTGGAGTCCATATTTAATGTAGCTAATTCTTGACGGTGAGAGCTTATTGAGTTTAATGGTTAAGAAAATCCCAGTGAAAATATCTAACGTGGCCGCACTTGAACCAGGGCGAACTTTTGTGGGTAACTCTGAATGCGACTCAACGTGAAAAAAGAGTCCGCTGGTTCAATGTGCACCATGTGCGAGGGGTCCAGCTCCAGACAGGTGGTGCTTCCTTCCAAAAGCACTTATGGAGATTAAAACTGTACAGGGTCTCACGTCATCGTTGGGGCCTGTGGCATGCGGTATGCCTTCAAAGTTGAAAGCATTCTCATTCTTATCAAAATCATTTAACATTTGGTAGCAAACATATTGATTTTGCTTTTCCCCATTTCTCGTGTTTGTCTTTGTGGTTGTGGGTGGTTTATGCAGACTTTGTCAAGTCTTTTCGGACCCTGTAGATCCACTTCTTACCTGTGGCGACATGTTGCATGATAAAGGAATCCTTGATATCTCATGTTTCTTACTCCTAGCAGGTCCTAAAATTTAATTGTATTGAAAATGACCTATGACTTTTTATAAGCACAATTGTTGTTAAGATTTTATAATAGGTTATTGGACATATATCCTATACGAGGACTTTCCATAGATAAAACTATTGTTAGTTATTGAGCATCTACCTGTATCTTAATATATAAAATGTATTAAACTTATTATGCGTGTATACACACACACACACACACACACACACACACACACACACACAAGCTGATGATTCTCATTTGCTCCTTTTATGCTGTGATGGGTTCATATGAACATTAAAATTAAAGGGGTATGAAATGCCACAAAAAGGTCAGGCTCTGAAAGCCACTCGCCTCAGTACTCAAAATCATAGTAAACAGGATTGATTTCTAGCTCCTCTGCAAATTTCTGCAGGATGTTCTTCAAAAAATCCCTAAATGCATCATCCATTTCTACAGCTGTTTTACTCTTCCCTATATCCGTAAAAACAGCATCATAGAGAAGAACCACAGCTTCGTTGGCTTCTACAGGTGGCAAGCCATACTCTTTCCCATTTTTCTCAAGGAAATCCCTGATTACATCCATGCTCAATTGTTCATTCTCAGTGCTCTTCTTCTCTTGCAGCATCTTGTCTATGGCCGTGTTCAATCGCTTCTCATTTCCCAAAAGCTGCCATGTTTCATGAAGAAGTTATTACAATATACCATAAAGAACAAGATTACAGGAAAATTGATCTTTTCATTTCAAATTAATGCACTAAATCAATGTTTCTAAAGTTATTTCCACTGCATCATTTTTTCTTAACTAGTTTGGCTTAGGTAAGAATGAATTCTTCCTAAAATTTAATTTTTGTGACTTTCTTACAAGGCTGACTTAAGTTAACTGATAGCTTCACAATGAATTTGTAATTTCACTTCTGCATTCACCAGAATGAACATCCCAGTGTTACTTCTCAAGTGTCATTGGAACGTTATCATTGTTCTGCAATTCCCAGATAACAAGTGGATCCAAAGAAACCAGTGTATTGAGTAAAAATCTTAGGAAAACATCAAAACAGATGAATGATTAACCATAACAAGAATAAGGTTGTGATAAATTACCATTCTAAGCTTAGATCCATTGACAATCTTAATGTTACGAATGACATAAACATGCTTCTCCACTAACGCATCTGCCATATCTTGTAGAACATTCTGGAGTAACTGGGCAAATTGTGCTTGGCCTAACTCTTCTCCCCCCTCAGCTCCATGTTTATTTAAGATGCCATTTATCAGAGGAAATTCTGCTCAACAGTAATTCCAGTGCATCAATATCTTTTTATGAAATAAGATCAAATTCTAATAAATTAACATACCAAAAATTTCCTGCAAAATTAATCTAGAATTTGATGATAATCATGTTTCTAGGAACTATAACAGGCATACATGGGAAATACTATTATCACTTTGCATGAAATGCTAGCTGGGAAAATCAGTCTCACTTATAACCCAATATAACATCCAAAATAAAAACTCTCAGTTGGAATGACACAATAGTTTAGAACAGTTACACACGCTTAATAAAATTTCTATCACGATTAATCTTTATAGAGAAGAAGAATGAACAATTTTTGGATTAATTTTTCTTTCACCAATCAAAAAGGTGATTCCTGACCTTTATCACGAAAAATAAAAGAGGTGAAAAAAGTACATTTTGGTATATTTTTAAAGCAGTTGCTTTACAAGACCTTTTGACAACCTCAGGAACTAGATTATACAAAAAAAAAAAAAAAAAAAGAAAGGAAAAATGCTACTTTGATCTGCAAAGTGAAATCAACCCATTCACAGTCAATTAAAGCCCTTGTAACAGCATCCTTAAAACAAATAAACAAACCTGAAAATGGAGGGACACCCAATTCAACTCCCATATGACGAAGAGCATTGCTGATCTGAGACTTACAAATCTTTCCCTTATCTTCAGTATCCAAATCAGTGAACAGATTCTCAGCTAACATAGCGAAATCATCCTCATCATCCAAAAACACCTTCAGTGTCTTCCCATCCAACACAGAAACCACCAATGGATCCTCTAAAAATACGCAATTCAATCATCCAACACTTTCAATCCATCAAAGCACCCAAAAACCACCAAAAATTAAAAATGAGGAATATATCTACTTTAGAGATTGATGATGAATTTTGAAGCTTAAAGATAAATTTTTACTATTTATTTTTCAAATTAGTGAATTATCTAGTAAATGGACTAAAAATTAAGGGAAAAATGACAACTTCTAAATTAAATCAATCAAAGTTTAGCGATTGCTATGATACCCGTTAGTTCATCTGCAATGGCAGTGAGGTAATTTGTAGCGAACTCTGAGGCGTGATCTCTTTCCAGTTCTTTACTTCGGAAAGTGAATTCATCATCCGAAACCGCGGCACGTTTGAAAGCCGACGACTTGAGGTATTGTGGCAATGAGAGGCCGAAGAGAGAGGAGGAAGCTTTTGAGTCAGCGAAATCGAGGACGTAAGCTCCAGTGAGGAAGGCGCCGTTGGATTCCGGCAATTTGAGAGGGAGAGAAAGTGATCGAAGGAGTTGGGTGCCGTCGACGACCGTTAACCCTCCGTCGGACATTTTGATTTCAGAGTGTCGAAAAGGTTTTTGAGTCTTGATTGAGTTTAGGACGCTGAAGACTAGGAATTGAACTGGTCCGTGTTATGGGCAAAACACTTTGTTTGCTTTGGCACTTCGATTTCAACAAAATTTCGAAAATGCCATTTCCTTGATTCTTTCTTTCAAGTTATTTTCAAGAGCTATTTTTTAAATTATAAAATTAAATTTGTATTATAATTTTTTACTCTCTTACTCATAAAATTAATACATCCTACGTAGACTTCCCAGGTCAAATATTATATATAATTCATTTATTAATATCTAAATTATATATTTTTATTTTAAATAATTGCACTTTGAAAGATTCAATAATCTTATAATGGAGCCAACAAAAAAATTGACAAAATTGTAGTATGAGGATAGGAGTATTGATAAAATAAGAAAAACGTTTCTGTCATTAATTATTTTGCTAAAATATTTGGTAGGCTTTGTAATTATTGAGTATAGGGAGGGCAAAAAGTGGAGCCAGATTAAGGTTTTGGTAGGGTCAATGGATCATGTTAAATGGGTCCCGTTAAAAAGTAATTTCCCGCTCTAGGCGTTCACGGCATTGATTTTCTAAAAGGTGCGTGGATTAGGTGGACCAAAGACCACATTATTAACGTGAGGATGGGGCCACATCATCATAGATGTCTTCAATAAAATTAAATTCATTATCGGTCCATTTATACGTATAAAAAAAATCCAAATTATAATTTTTATATTTTTAAAATTTTTATTTAACAATTTTACACCATTTGAACATCACCAGGAGACCGGGATGTCGCATAAGAAAACTCGTCAGCATCATAAACGGAATTGTGCTTGGAATTCTTAAATCTCGTCCCATCGCCGAACAACGCAAAAGCTTCTTCTCCATGCACGGCGTCATCGCCAATTTGCAGTTCTTCCTCGCTCATTCTGAGTGGCACTATCGCCCCGATCAACCAACAAATAAGGCTCGTCGTAGAAATGTTCAAGCATATTACAAAGACAAGCCCCGCTAGTTGAATTCCCATTTGCTTGAATCCTGCTGAAGTTCTGCCGTTCTGAAGTCCGTATAATAGGCCTATGTACTTCTCCCAATCTGGTACCATGTAGAAGAGCCGGCATAGTTTGGGCACCGCGAAAAACCCCGTGAGGATACCGCCCAGGGTTCCAGCGATAGCATGCGTATGGAGGATGGCCATCGGATCGTCGACGAGTCGTAGCAGTTTAACCTTTTTGTGTAACACCGTCATTGTGTACCATGGAACGCTTCCTGAGATTATTCCCATTAGAATGGCTGCCCAACCTTGTACAACTCCTGTTTCGAGCCACATTGTTATTTTTACGTAATTTTTGAAGTTGATAAAAACTAAAGTAAAATTATAACCTGCAGCAGGAGTGATGCAAACGAGACCAGTGATGATGCCCTGAACAGCACCGATCACAGAAGGCTTTCCGAAGAAGGCATAGTCAAGGAGGAGCCAGGACAGCAGGCTAGAAGCAGTGCTTACATGGGTGTTAAGAACGGCCAGAGATGCATCTGTACTGACAGCGAACGGTGCCCCACCGTTAAATCCACTCCATCCCATCCAAACTAGGCCGGCACCTAGAAGCATCAGAATAACGTTGTTCGGAGGGAACATCTCTCTGTCCTTGTCCGCTCTCGGGCCGACCTAAAGAAAAGAAGTAAATAATTTTAGTAAAATCAGTTTTTGAAATTAACATTATATTTTGAATCTTTATTGAGAATTGTGACTTACCCAATAAGAAGCAGTGAAACCAGCTACACCAGCCGAAACATGAATAACATATCCACCGGCAAAATCAATGACACCAAGTTTCGCCAGCCATCCATCTGGACACCAAATACTAAACGCCGCAATCGTATACGAGCATGTAAGCCATAATGGCACAAACAATATCCATGCAAGAAAGTTCATTCTCCCCAGCAGCGCCCCCGCAATCAAGATCAATGTAATGGAGGCAAACACGCCTTGGAAGAACACCATTGTCGCCGTCGGAAAGTATCCCAGAAATGCTTGTCCTAATAAGAACTTTTCGTCCAATGCAACCGCAGGTTTTCCTAGAAAAGCCACGAGTTTATCGCCAAACGACATGCGGAAACCCCACCCTACCCAGCAGATTAGAACCATTGCGAAAGCGTACAAGGCCATGAAAGATGAATTTATTGCCCATTTCTTCTTTACCATGCTGCCGTAGAGGATGACTAGGCCGGGAACGCTTTGTAGGCCGACGAGTGTGGCTGCCGTCAGTTGCCATGCGTTGTCCCCCTTGTTCAACCAATCCGGACTAGCCTCATCGGGAAAAAGATTCTTGGGTAGCTGCTCCATTGTTGAACAAAATAAGGGTTTAATTTTGTTGTAGTGATAGGATATGGCATAGAGTGGTCACTTTGAGGTCTAAGTTTAGAATCGAATGAGACTGAAAGGTATAAAATGGCTTGTATTTTTTGTTAAGGCCGGCTATTTTGTATACTACTGTATGAATTATCAGATTAAATATCTCACTTGACAACCTTTTGGCAACAGGCCAATCATGAAAAGTCACAAAGAATTAAATAAAAGAAGAAGGGATGTTTATGATGTACAGGGAATTTATGTCGCATTGCAGTTGATCAGACTCAGAATAGATAACATCATCTAATTAACGATTCGTCAAAACTCACTTCATGTCTCTTTCTTTTGAACGCCGGCTTGACGAGAGAGCGCTGGAACCAAAACAGCAGTTCAAACAATGAAGAAGAAAACACAATCAAACAAAAAAACAAATATTATTGAATAATACCTCCAAAACTCTTTTATTAATCTCATAACGAAAACAAAAGAGTACATTCTTATTTATATACACAAAGTTACAACTGAAACAGTTTATAACAACCAATTATATTGAGCCAAAATTAACCAAAAAAAACCAGCTGATTACTAACTATTAACTTAAAAAAAACAAACCTGTCCCTATTTGAAGAAGAATTGCAGTGAAGTCTCTAACAGAATCAGAGCAGCCCAGCATCAGATTGAAACCCTAGCTCTCAAAACAAACTTCTCCAACACAAAAATGCCCGCTCTGTTCTTTTTGTTTGCCTTTCATTTACTAAAAATGAAACGATACATTTTGATTAATCAAAACGCACCATTTTATTTAAAACCTTAAAAACAATATGGGGGTTAAATTAATAAGTTGAAATGTGTGCTATCCTGGGGTAGTTTCAGTGGCAAGGAGAGGGTTCCAAATATGATAGTGACATGATAGGATTAAATTTTTGACTCAACAGATATGATGATTGTCTGATCCATCATTTGATATGAGATTTTGTTTATTGGGTGTAATAATTTTCTATTAGACATGAAAATGTGATTAGACTCAAAACAGGAATTACTCTATTCAAACAAACAAGTATGCTTGTAATAGGGCAAATAAATGTTAACTTAATCAGTAACTCATTTATCATATAATATTCTTCAATTTACATAAAAGATGATAATAAGGAAAAAGCAAAAGATTTATTCCACCTTAAGTTATTTCAAATGACAATATATATTTATCATTTTTTAAAAAGTTAAACACTCAAGATTAACTTTAAGGGTATAGTAATAATTATATATCTATCGGAGATGGCATAGAAAATTAAAAATAATATTCCATGGACCATTCTTCATACCCTTCTCCTCTTCAATGTCTGCCTTTCTCACTTCCTCTTAGTTTTAGAATGTCGCATTCCAGGAAAAATCACTGGCTCAGGATTCGATCTCGGCTCACCTGTCTCGCTGCTTTGGTCTCAAACCATTAGATTCTCCACTACTATCACAACAACCCCCAGCTCCATTTCTAGCTCTTCCGGGTCCGTCCCTGACCAAACCAGCTCCTCCCCTCATTTAACTTTGATTTTCTCTCTTTAATTGCTTCTTCTCTCTTAATCAATTTTCTTGAGTCTATTTTCTTCCGAATGTTTGTTTAATTTGCATCAGAGTTTACAATGGCGGTGTCAGTTTTGGTTGGACAATAGTTACTGTCATGAATATGCTACTTGTTCCTGTCAAATTATGTGTCTAATTAAATATTTTAATATTTTTATTTTATTAATTTAATATTTTGTAAAAATTTTAATTACAAAAATACAATACTTTTTTGATAATTAACATTTAATTCTTAACTGTTAAACTTAGTTATTAACTTTAATTAATTAATAAATGTTTAATCTTTAGAAAGTTGGAATGCAACATTTTAATTTTGAGAAAATCCTTGAGTGGCAATAAGTCTTTGGCCTTTTCCTCCTTGTGTTCTAATGGGAAAGGAGAATATTTGTCTCTACCAATCGCAGTTGGGCTTAATTACCACAACAAAGGTTAATTTTTTAGATCAGGTTGAAACTCATGCTGCTGTTGTCTGTCTTTTCCTTTCTATAACAAATTTTAACAAATTACCAATTAGAAATGTATACATTCATAGTAAAAATTTTAAACAAAAATGGCCTGGGGATATAGCAATCTAAAAAGGCAATGAAGCATAGGCTGAAAGAATTGTATGAACTAATTATACGAACATATCATCTTTGGTTAGTTGGGAGTTTTAGTTAGACACTGTAGCACTTAAGTTGGAAGATGTGCTGTGACCTTCGTCTTCGTTAAAACTTCGGCACTCTAAAACGAGTTAGGTTTTCGATTTTAATTAAACAAAAGATAATTTAACTTTAAAAGGATATATAAACAAATGAAATATTAATTTATTTTCGTTATATATATAATATGAATGATAAATGTTTTTATTAATATAACTATATTCATAGATTAATAATGATGATAAATATTTTTATGATTATAGTAATATTTATTGATGATTATATATAATATTATCAATAAATATGAATTCATATTATTATAATTATATTTATCGATCATAAAAAATATAATAATAATAGATATTTTTCCATGTGATAGTTATATTTTATTGTCACTAAATAACTATACAAGTTTCATCATTATGTTAAGAGGATGCAAATAATAAAAATTTGATCCTTAATTAATTTATTAAAAACAACATACATATATTAATTACAATCATGTTAAGGGCATCCCTATAATCTACACATACAAAAAAAGAAGCAAAAATTATTATTTCATATTATTATAATTTTTCTCTATAATTAGAATAATAAAATTACAAGTATCACAAGAATCTATAAATATTAGTAAAAACCAATTTCAAATGTTCTTTGTTTGACCTATATACTTGAGATTTACGATGAATCTAATTATTTTGATGGAGTGTAATTCAAGAAGCTCAAACACCTTAGCGTAGTGGTAACCAACAACAGAAAAGTTTAGCTGCAAGACTTTTATGTAGTATAAGTTTTTTGGCATAGGAGTAGAAATTGTGCAGTACCATAACTTAGGATGCGCTTAATTACAAGTTTAATGGTCAAAATTTATATTAATAAGTGGGGGTTTTTCTAATTATTTAATTGATTTTTCTATATCTAAATAATTGACGTAAAAGCTGTCGATTAAACGGACTACTCACATATAAAAGTTGATGAATGGAAGATTCAAAGTCAAGTTCCGAAAGTCTTTACATGATTCATTGTCAATAAGGAAAAAATAGCTTGCAGGCTGAATTAAGATCAAAGAGAATGACTGTAGTGCTTCCACGTCAGGCCCAATTCTTCCGGTCTAATAATCCCATAAATTCTTATGCATTTACGTGTTGAAATGCGTAATTCAAACATGAATATTGAAGAGTATATTCAATGCATGTGACTTGAAACTCGCGTGTTTCATGAAGATTGATGATTTTAAAGCTCTTGACTTAAATAGCATGAATCGCTCTTATTAGTCTTAATTTTTATTTTGATTCTGAACCTTACATTAATCTTACAATCTTTATTTGGGAAACAGGAAAATAATATACTCAAATCTTAGACCTTGTAGGACTTATTTGTGACTTTTGAGATACATTTGTGATTTGTGCTTGAGTCTCTTGCAATATAGAGACTATTGATCTTAATTACAGTTTCAAAACATACAAAAAATATTGTATTTTTACATCTCTTTATATATATTGGAATTATTAATAACTTGAAAATATTCTGATTATAACTCTATGGTAATCTTTGCCATGATCTCAGCACCCCTACATGTATAAATATCGAATTAATTCATATTCACCGAAAAGAGTATACTTGAAGGAGCATGTTGGATTAAGCAAAGCAAAGAAGAAGAGACTGGTTACATTCTAGTTGCGAAAAACTATCTCAGGAGGTATCAGCACACGCTGCAAAAAAAAAGCAGTCACCACTGAGAACACAAGTGCAAATCCTATGAACAAGAAAGCGGTTCCAGGGGAAGCCATAAGTGTAAGACAACAGCTAAGGGTTAGGGAAAAACTCATCGTTATAAGAGTAAATTAAAAATTGGGGATAGAAGATAAATTTTTCTGAATCAAGCAAGAAAATGATGAAAGGATTAGACTGAAAGTTGCAGGTGGAGAAGAGAGACACTGAAGAAATTTAAAAAAAGAGTAGAAGAGAAGGACTTTGTGGAAGGAAGTCCTAATGCATCCAACTCCAATCTATGTGGTCACGAAGAATTAATGGATTGATTTTATAAACCATAATCCATCTGTTCTTGCATCATAAATTTGAATCAGTCATCAGTCAATTGTCTAATTAATGCACGCATTAAAATTAATGTGCCCTTGTAACAGCGCTACCATGGAAGCCATTAAAATTAGGCCAAAAAACTATGTCCCACCCATAGTTTGAGTGGGGACAAAGTCCCCCCCTCCAAGTTTCAAAAGCCCAGTCTCCCACCCCTGAAACAATTTTTTATAATTTTTATACTTAAATGACTAAAATACCCTTTTAAAAAATAAATATTTATAATAAAATTATAAAAAAAATTTTTAAAAAATTAAAAATTTTAAAAAATTTGCCCCAGCCACCACCGCTAGTGCCACGGCGGTGGCCGCCGCTGAAGGGGTCAGGTGGTCGTTTATGGCCACCTAGTTTCAGGAGAGGCCAGATCTGGCCGCCTCCGCCAATAATAAAGGCCGAAAACGGTCTCTGGGACCAAGACTGGCCCTTTCTGATCGTTTTCGACAGCTTCTTCTGACGGATATGGTCAGATTTGGCTGCCTCCGCCAAAACTGAGATGGCTAGGTTTGGCTGCCTCCACCGAATGGGGAGACCAGATCTGGCCTCCCCTGAAACCAGATGGCCGGTAACGGCCACCTGGCCCCTTCAGTGGCGGCCACCGTCGCGGCGATGGCTGCTATAAAATTTTTTAAATTTTTTAATATTTTTTAATGTATTTTTTAATTTTTTTAAATTTTAAAAATTTTATAAAATTTTAATCTTAAAATGACAATATTAACCCCCCCTAAATGTTACTGTTTTTTATTTTATTTAATATTAAATTATTCCATGGATGGGAGACTAGACTTTTGAAACTTGGAGGGTGGGACTTTGTCCCCGCCTCAAACTATGGGTGGGAAATAATCCTTTGGCCATAAAAAAATACCATGTTACCAATGGCACATATAATATTGATATGGGTTTAGTATTATGCTCAGACTTAAATTGGAACTTCCAAATAAAATTCATAAAATTAAACAAAAATTAAAAATATTTTTTATTTAAAGATCCTTTGTTAAATTCAAATAACTTGAAGAACTTTGAAATCTGCACATAAAAACAATCAGTTACAGGCCCAATCCTTTTTTACTAGAAAATTTTTTATTTTAATATAAGTAAAAAATTATAAATCTAACCCTTAAAATTTTCATTGATCCCCGTAGATTTTATTATTCTTTATTAACCTCTTTATATTTTTATTTTTTCAATTTTGACCCTGTAAATTTTATTTATTGATTTTTCAATGAAACCAATACCAATTTTTTATATCTCTAAATTATTGCTGTGAAAGAATCTCAGCTTTAATGCATATTTAATTGAAATCGGAAAGTAGAGACAGATATTGTGACCAAGAAAATTATTAAAATTGTTAAATTAAATTAAACAAAACAAAAAAAATATTTCGGCCATCTTTCCAGTTTCATATGGACTCCCCAGAAGAGGCCCATAAGCTCATCACGCTAGCCTAGAAATATTATATCCACGTTCAGAACTGGCATAAGAAGTTGGCCTTCTTTGACATTATAAGGAAGGTGATTTATTAAATTAAGTCATCCTATGTATATATTATATTATTTATAAATAAAAGAGAGATATAAAATAGAAATCAGAATCTCCCGGATAACTATGATTATTTTCTTTTCCGCTTTTCATATTTCTTTTCAATAAATAAAGAAGAAAAAGATAAGGTAGAACATTAATTATGATTAATATTAAATGCTAAGTGATTAAATTATTAATAATTAATTATGTAGATATGTGAGCTGGTATAAGGGTAGATAAAAAAATAGCTACCTATATTTTGTTTAGTATTTTTTAGTGTAGATTTATTTTTAAATCAAAATTATACAAATTAAACAATAATCATAAACAAAATGTAGGTAGCTATTTTTTTTATTTGGTATATTTCGGGTTTAGGGCAGAATATGGTGTGAAAATGAGTTTATATATAGGTAGAATATAGGAAATATAGGTAGATCTCATTTTCAGATCACTCTACGTATCAAAAGAATCAGGGAACTTATTTCCTATTTAATTATTTGT
>JAJEJH010000134.1:353562-392612 GCA_026122585.1 Anacardium occidentale
GCTCCATTGTTGAACAAAATAAGGGTTTAATTTTGTTGTAGTGATAGGATATGGCATAGAGTGGTCACTTTGAGGTCTAAGTTTAGAATCGAATGAGACTGAAAGGTATAAAATGGCTTGTATTTTTTGTTAAGGCCGGCTATTTTGTATACTACTGTATGAATTATCAGATTAAATATCTCACTTGACAACCTTTTGGCAACAGGCCAATCATGAAAAGTCACAAAGAATTAAATAAAAGAAGAAGGGATGTTTATGATGTACAGGGAATTTATGTCGCATTGCAGTTGATCAGACTCAGAATAGATAACATCATCTAATTAACGATTCGTCAAAACTCACTTCATGTCTCTTTCTTTTGAACGCCGGCTTGACGAGAGAGCGCTGGAACCAAAACAGCAGTTCAAACAATGAAGAAGAAAACACAATCAAACAAAAAAACAAATATTATTGAATAATACCTCCAAAACTCTTTTATTAATCTCATAACGAAAACAAAAGAGTACATTCTTATTTATATACACAAAGTTACAACTGAAACAGTTTATAACAACCAATTATATTGAGCCAAAATTAACCAAAAAAAACCAGCTGATTACTAACTATTAACTTAAAAAAAACAAACCTGTCCCTATTTGAAGAAGAATTGCAGTGAAGTCTCTAACAGAATCAGAGCAGCCCAGCATCAGATTGAAACCCTAGCTCTCAAAACAAACTTCTCCAACACAAAAATGCCCGCTCTGTTCTTTTTGTTTGCCTTTCATTTACTAAAAATGAAACGATACATTTTGATTAATCAAAACGCACCATTTTATTTAAAACCTTAAAAACAATATGGGGGTTAAATTAATAAGTTGAAATGTGTGCTATCCTGGGGTAGTTTCAGTGGCAAGGAGAGGGTATAGGTTCCAAATATGATAGTGACATGATAGGATTAAATTTTTGACTCAACAGATATGATGATTGTCTGATCCATCATTTGATATGAGATTTTGTTTATTGGGTGTAATAATTTTCTATTAGACATGAAAATGTGATTAGACTCAAAACAGGAATTACTCTATTCAAACAAACAAGTATGCTTGTAATAGGGCAAATAAATGTTAACTTAATCAGTAACTCATTTATCATATAATATTCTTCAATTTACATAAAAGATGATAATAAGGAAAAAGCAAAAGATTTATTCCACCTGAAGTTATTTCAAATGACAATATATATTTATCATTTTTTAAAAAGTTAAACACTCAAGATTAACTTTAAGGGTATAGTAATAATTATATATCTATCGGAGATGGCATAGAAAATTAAAAATAATATTCCATGGACCATTCTTCATACCCTTCTCCTCTTCAATGTCTGCCTTTCTCACTTCCTCTTAGTTTTAGAATGTCGCATTCCAGGAAAAATCACTGGCTCAGGATTCGATCTCGGCTCACCTGTCTCGCTGCTTTGGTCTCAAACCATTAGATTCTCCACTACTATCACAACAACCCCCAGCTCCATTTCTAGCTCTTCCGGGTCCGTCCCTGACCAAACCAGCTCCTCCCCTCATTTAACTTTGATTTTCTCTCTTTAATTGCTTCTTCTCTCTTAATCAATTTTCTTGAGTCTATTTTCTTCCGAATGTTTGTTTAATTTGCATCAGAGTTTACAATGGCGGTGTCAGTTTTGGTTGGACAATAGTTACTGTCATGAATATGCTACTTGTTCCTGTCAAATTATGTGTCTAATTAAATATTTTAATATTTTTATTTTATTAATTTAATATTTTGTAAAAATTTTAATTACAAAAATACAATACTTTTTTGATAATTAACATTTAATTCTTAACTGTTAAACTTAGTTATTAACTTTAATTAATTAATAAATGTTTAATCTTTAGAAAGTTGGAATGCAACATTTTAATTTTGAGAAAATCCTTGAGTGGCAATAAGTCTTTGGCCTTTTCCTCCTTGTGTTCTAATGGGAAAGGAGAATATTTGTCTCTACCAATCGCAGTTGGGCTTAATTACCACAACAAAGGTTAATTTTTTAGATCAGGTTGAAACTCATGCTGCTGTTGTCTGTCTTTTCCTTTCTATAACAAATTTTAACAAATTACCAATTAGAAATGTATACATTCATAGTAAAAATTTTAAACAAAAATGGCCTGGGGATATAGCAATCTAAAAAGGCAATGAAGCATAGGCTGAAAGAATTGTATGAACTAATTATACGAACATATCATCTTTGGTTAGTTGGGAGTTTTAGTTAGACACTGTAGCACTTAAGTTGGAAGATGTGCTGTGACCTTCGTCTTCGTTAAAACTTCGGCACTCTAAAACGAGTTAGGTTTTCGATTTTAATTAAACAAAAGATAATTTAACTTTAAAAGGATATATAAACAAATGAAATATTAATTTATTTTCGTTATATATATAATATGAATGATAAATGTTTTTATTAATATAACTATATTCATAGATTAATAATGATGATAAATATTTTTATGATTATAGTAATATTTATTGATGATTATATATAATATTATCAATAAATATGAATTCATATTATTATAATTATATTTATCGATCATAAAAAATATAATAATAATAGATATTTTTCCATGTGATAGTTATATTTTATTGTCACTAAATAACTATACAAGTTTCATCATTATGTTAAGAGGATGCAAATAATAAAAATTTGATCCTTAATTAATTTATTAAAAACAACATACATATATTAATTACAATCATGTTAAGGGCATCCCTATAATCTACACATACAAAAAAAGAAGCAAAAATTATTATTTCATATTATTATAATTTTTCTCTATAATTAGAATAATAAAATTACAAGTATCACAAGAATCTATAAATATTAGTAAAAACCAATTTCAAATGTTCTTTGTTTGACTTATATACTTAAGATTTACGATGAATCTAATTATTTCGATGGAGTGTAATTCAAGAAGCTCAAACACCTTAGCGTAGTGGTAACCAACAACAGAAAAGTTTAGCTGCAAGACTTTTATATAGTATAAGATTTTTGGCATAGGAGTAGAAATTGTGCAGTACCATAACTTAGGATGCGCTTAATTACAGGTTTAATGGTCAACATTTATATTAATAATTGGGGGGTTTTTCTAATTATTTAATTGATTTTTCTATATCTAAATAATTGACGTAAAAGCTGTCGCTTAAACGGACCACTCACATATAAAAGTTGATGAATGGAAGATTCAAAGTCAAGTTCCGAAAGTCTTTACATGATTCATTGTCAATAAGGAAAAAATATCTTGCATGCTGAATTAAGATCAAAGAGCATGACTGTAGTGCTTTCATGTCAGGCCCAATTCTTCCAGTCTAATAATCCCATAAATTCTTATGCATTTACGTGTTGAAATGCGTAATTCAAACATGAATATTGAAGAGTATATTCAATGCATGTGACTTGAAACCGCGTGTTTCATGAAGATTGATGATTTTAAAGCTCGACTTAAGTAGCATGAATCGCTCTTATTAGTATTAATTTTTATTTTGATTCTGAACCTTACATTAATCTTACAATCTTTATTTGGGAAACAGGAAAATAATATACTCAAATCTTAGACCTTGTAGGACTTATTTATTATATTATTATTAATTTTTTTGTGACTTTTGAGATACATTTGTGATTTGTGCTTGAGTCTCTTGCAATATACAGAATATTGATCTTAATTACAATTTCAAAACATACAAAAAAATATTGTATTTTTACATCTCTTTATATATATTGGGATTATTAATAACTTGAAAATATTCTGATTATAACTCTATGGTAATCTTTGCCATGATCTCAGCACCCCTACATGTATAAATATAGAATTAATTCATATTCACCGAAAAGAGTATAATTGAAGGAGCATATTGGATTAAGCAAAGCAAAGAAGAAGAGACTGGTTAAATTCTAGTTGCGAAAAACTATCTCAGGAGGTATCAGCACACGCTGCAAAAAAAAAAGCAGTCACCACTGAGAACACTAGTGCAAATCCTATTAACAAGAGAAAGCGGTTCCAGGGGAAGCTATAAGTGTAAGACAACAGCTAAGGGTTAGGGAAAAACTCATCATTATAAGAGTAAATTAAAAATTGGGGATAGAAGATACATTTTTCTGAATCAAGCAAGAAAATGATGAAAGGATTAGACTGAAAGTTGCAGGTGGAGAAGAGAGACACTGAAGAAATTTAAAAAAATAGTAGAAGAGAAGGACTTTGTAGAAGGAAGTCCTAATGCATCCAACTCCAATCTATGTGGTCACGAAGAATTAATGGATTGATTTTGTAAACCATAATCCATCTGTTCTTGCATCATAAATTTGAATCAGTCATCAGTCGATTGTCTAATTAATGCACGCATTAAAATTGATGTGCTCTTGTAACACCGCTACCATGAAAGCCATCTGGAATTTCTCCACTCACAACACTCAAAAGAGAGAAATTAAATAATATATAGAAACAAACGAAATATTTTCTGTCATCTACGTAAATTACTAAAATTTATTTATAACATAACAATATGCAAGTGTATTTATAAGTAGTTGGTGGAGAATGATAAATAAAGAACTCAGTAAGATTATATGAAATTAAAAAGATCCAAATTATGATTCACAACAGTTCAGTTGACGAATTCAATGGTAAGTAATAATAATACGTAGTGGGAAGGAAAAAAACAATCCAAAATTTGATAGAATCGAATTAATTAATTTTTCTAATATATAATATGTAGTCTTATATTTAATCCATCGTAATGGTAAAATCTATTTAATCAATTCAGATGGACTGAATAGTGTACAAATTAATAAGTTATTTGGAACCAGTGGAAATATTGACTAATAGTGGTAACAAATATTAGCAGGGCAACTTAATTTATAATAAACTTTAGCTTCTTCTTTTTTTTTTTTATTATTATTTCGATCTATAAATTTATAAAAGAACCTATATTTCAATATATCATATGATCACTCCCAGATCGCTAGTGATCAACAACAAAGGCGACCATATAATTATTTAATTAAAAACAATATATATATATATATATGTATGCAAATGATATAACTGAAATTAAATTATAATTCAACCTATTATAATTCCAATAGTTTGAATTCTTCTTGGAAATTACAAGCCCAGAAATTCAGAGATTGAATTTTGGAACGCCTGTTTGACTAAATAATGACTGTTTTTCTAACGTAAAGAGAAGGGCAAGTTTTACCAACTACACGTCTGCGTCTTAGCACCATAAAAATATGCATCTGAAGTTATTCAACTCATTGAAGGACTTCCCCGAGTGTTCCCCCGAGCTCTCTCCTAAATTCTGAAGAAGGAAATATGGGAGAAGCGTTGCCTTTGGAACAGATTATTGAGTTTCAGCAAGTTTTTCGCCTCCTAGACAAGGATGGAGATGGTGAAATTTCTTCTTTTCTGTGCAAATTTTTGATTATAAGTTTCTTATTATTCAATTTATTGACTGATTTGTTGATCACATGACAGGTTGTATTACTAAAGCCGAACTAGAGGCTGCGATCAGATCATTAGATCAGAATCCTACCGAAGAAGAACTTCATAACATGATCTGTGAAGTTGATGTGAATGGTAATGGAACTATAGAGCTTGGGGAGTTCTTGAATCTCATGGCAAGAAAAATGAAGGTAATTAATCAGTTCATGCAACAACATTATAATTACCTCCAGATAAATTAACGGTGATTGTACTTGGTATATATATAGGAAGTTGAAGCCGAAGAGGAACTGAGAGAGGCCTTCAAAGTATTTGACAAGGATCAAGATGGTTTCATATCTCCTGATGAGGTTCAGTTCTTCAAACATCCCAACTTATTTCTATCTAACCATGGATATTATTAGTCGTCATATTTGGTTCTTCTGAAAATATGTATGTATACGCAGTTGAGGCATGTAATGCTGAACCTGGGGGAGAAACTGTCAGACGAAGAGGTAGAGCAAATGGTTAAAGAGGCTGATCTTGATGGCGATGGTCAAGTCAACTACGAGGAATTCGTCAGAATGATGATGTTGGCTTTTTAATCTTCCTCAATGTATGTACGTAAATTAATACAACATATGATCGATCCAGACAGACCAAAATGACTCAATCCCATGATAAGATCCTGGAATAGCCTAGTCTTCTTCTCATCGCATCCTTTTGTTTAGAGTAATTAACCTTTTTCCACCTAAGGTTTGGTGTAAAAACCTTTTTGCACCTGTAGTTGGTATTAATAGCATTTTCCCGCCTAAGTTGTAACTTTGTTTACAAAAAGTTCAGTAAAATATATAGTTATCATAATACCCTTTTGAATTAAATTTTTTTTATTAAATATTTTTATTCATATAAAATTAGTTGCATATGATTTATTTATTTTGTCTTTATTTATTATATTTTTTGTTTAATTAATATATAGTTATTATTATAATACCCTTCTGAAAGATTCTTCGGAATATATATTTTTTTCAAATATGTTGAGTAAGGCGGTGACAGGTTGAATTTCAAATAAAAAAAACTTGTAAAAATACTCATTATATATTATTATATATATATAGACCATATAAACTTACATATTTGTCTTCAGCAATATAGAAAATAAAATTTTCCAAGAAAAATATATCCACTTTTATATGATAAAAATAAATTAATGAATTTATAATTCTTTTTTTTTTTATTGGGTGAGGTTTCGCTTGCAAAACAATTTTTTTAGAGGTGAGAAAAAGTTCTTCGTCTGTGGGTCCAGAGACTAAAGCCCAAACCTAGGGGACGGGGCCCAAGGATGGGCAAGCCCAAACCAGATTGGACCAAGGGACGAGGGCCCAAACCCCCGGTCTTGTGCATATAGGCTTTGGGATTGAGCCTATAGCTCAGCCTTAGGAATCGTGTCCAGATGTTTTTTTTTTTTTTTTTGTTTGAAAAGACCGAACGACATATTATCACCTAAAATTTGGTTTAATGACAAGTTTCCATTCGTAAAACTTTTAAAATCCAAGTTACCACTCTTTTACTGTAGAAAAGACTAAAATATCATTTATAATATTAATATTAAAATAAAAATTAATATAAATAATATTAAAAAATTAAATTAAAAAATTAAAAAAATAATAATTTTTTTAAAAATTATTAAAAATAAAAAAAAGTTTAAAAAACAGTCACCACCGCCAGTAACATCACTGATGGTTGTGACCGCCTTTAATCTCGTTAGGTGGTTAAAAACGGTTATCTGGTTCTATTGACAGTTGGATCTGATTGTCACGATGACGGAGACGGCCAGAGCGACCACCTTACTAGGTTAGAGGCGACTACCGTCGTTGGCGGTTGTGGCTGCTTTTTAAACTCTTTTGAATTTTTAATAATTATTAAAATTTTAATATTATTTTATTTTAAATTTATATTTTAATATTTTTATAAAATTTATTTTTTAATTTTAATTTAAAAAGACCAAAATACTATTCTGATGAATGGGTATTTTTTAAAATTTTAAAGATGAGAATTTATCGTTAAGCCAAACCTTGGTGGCAATAGGTCGTTGGGCCTTTTGAAAATTACTATAACACTCTCTAATAGTAAAAATTAAAAAAAAGATCAGTCTTTTTAGTAATTTTGACTGTCGCCAAAGTCTCTTGACTCTTGGGTGCAGAGGAAAAGTGGATGGAAACTTTCTTATTATTATCATTTTTTTTTTTTTCTGTATTTTTTATCTCACACACCATAATTATAGATACCCCCAACCCTTCTAACAAGAGACTCAATGGCATGCTAGGAACATGGGCATGATTGGATATTTGGGTTGTGTAAAAAAATGCAAAAAGTTATATATAAGAGAGTTCAGACAACGTGTGAAGTTAATTTATCTCTTGTTGTCTTATTTGTGTTATCATGTTTAAAAATATTTACATGTACACTTAATTCTTTTTGTTAAATGAATTGCAATTTAACTATAAAAATCCATGGTTATTATGCTCTCGTACAACTCCAAGTTTTTCAGTGCTCTGGTACACGTTCCAAGTTTTTAAGCTACATTTTTCAATTAGATTGTCTCCTTGCCAATTTGCTACTGTAGCATGCTTTGATTATAGATCCCCATTTTAAATAATTTTAATTTTCTGAAATTAAATAAAGTCCCCTTCTTTATTTTCTAATATATGTTTAATCAGAGGATTTTCCATATATATATATATATATATATATATATATTATTGATCTATATGTCATAATATATATGGGTAGATTTAGGAAAACATTCTGTTGACGGCTTGCAGCTTGGTGTAAGCCTGAAGCTCACAAGGGGAATCAGATATATGCAAATTCATAAGACGTGTTATCGTATTTCAGAAATTGGGCAGCTGCTTCTTAAGGAAAGAAAATGCATCTAAAAGGAGCAAGGTAGGTATAGATGCGACATCTATGAACAAGATATATAAGAATATTCGTAAGAATATTCATACTCCAAAATCAGTGATGAATTAAAATTATTCAGGAACAAACGCAAAGAATTTGATTCTACTTTATTATTACCAATTCAACTTATTAGCGGTCCAATGCTAATAATATAAATTTCAAAGTTCCTCTTTCTCTAGAAGTTGATTAACTGTATAAAATTCGATGCACGATATAACATCTTTTAATTTCTACCAATAATCCACACAGAAGGGAACATTTTCTACGTACGTCAAAAGAAATTTATGTGAAAGAAACCCTCAAATAGAAGTTTTTCCACAATACTTGAGCTTAATTTTGAACCAACCAAAAAAAAAAATAGCATTCCAAGTCAATTGATCTCTTTGAGTCTTCGTCTTTTTCCAATTTAAATTCGTACATATGCTGGATAGCGTATGCCTCTCTAATTTGATCTAGTATCAATTGAATTAATTCTTCCTTAGTCTATACTTTTGTCACTTCCATAACTGCAGAATGGGTTAGGAATATATATTCATTTTATTAATGTTCATGAAAAAAGTTTAAGGAAAAATTAAATTATAAGTGGCCTAGAATTCTGAGCTTCAAATAATTTCTTTCTTACTAGTGCTTGTCGAAAGTTGGTAGTTAAGTCATTTAATGGGAAGAACAATGACCAAGTTTGTTGAATATTAATCTTTTCTACCCCAAGTTCCACATATAATAGGGTTAATTTCCTCGAAAGCATGATCATCTCAGCCAAAAAATCAATATAGAATGACTTCCACTTATAAAATTAA
Organism: Anacardium occidentale; assembly: GCA_026122585.1. Taxonomy (NCBI): domain Eukaryota; kingdom Viridiplantae; phylum Streptophyta; class Magnoliopsida; order Sapindales; family Anacardiaceae; genus Anacardium; species Anacardium occidentale. The sequence goes on from JAJEJH010000134.1 coordinate 362,782, forward strand.
AATTGTGACTTTTTAATTATACAAACCCTTCTTAGGATAAAGTGAGGTGATTCAAAGATACATAATGAATATGTAAAAATTAATATTAAATGACTTAAACATGACAGTACTCACATGTATAGCACTATTTCTCAGTATCTGATTTATTTCCAATATACCTCCATCAATTACAAGCCTTGTCATTGTCTCGAATCTGAACAAAGTAAAACCGGAAAATGCGTAAGGACAAACATACAGTATAACGTGTTAGTAGAGTTAGAATTAAGATCAGGACAGATCCCGATTTTATGCTTTGAGTAGAGAGAGTTTTTGATTCGAGGAAATTTCCCAGAAACATGCATGGAAATATCAAATCGTCAGAGACACAAGCTGACCAGCATAGTTGGATAAGCCATTTAATTTTCCAACTAAAAGTAATTAAATAGTTGACAGAATAATTTTCCAACTTAATTTTTCTCTTGACATACTTTTCCAATTTGCTGTCAAGGTCTGATTTCAGCAAAATGACTCAGCTCTTTTGCGCCATCATTATTTGGATGTATTATGTCATAACACATTAAAATAATTAGAGGGAGATAATGCATTTATCTCCCAGGAGTTTGGATCGAGCAGACATGCCTCTAGGAAGCATGCAAACGGTGGGAGGGGAGGGTTTCCAAGTTTCCGACATGTTTCAGAAGCAAAAATGCTTTAACACCTGTGCAAAATGTGTCCAGAACGTTTTGAAAATACAAAAAAAATTTGAAATCATTTTGTATAATCCAAGTTGGCATTATCATGCAAACTTCAAAGAGATTTATTTAACACATGGAGATTTAATCAAATATTTCTAGATAATGTCAGTTGGCGTCATCATATATATTCAACATATCATTATTCCACTAAATTTGACCACCTTCTTTGGAGAAGTCTAAAAAAGCATTTAGGTGGTTGTGCAGATTCGACTTACAAATTCGATGCTTTTGATCAATTAGCTCGCGAAAGAATTGCTTAGATAGTGACCAAGTTTCTCTGAGTTTGTTATCCCAAAGAGTCATTTTGGGCTTAGTGATTTAAAGCACCTTGTTTATTATAGTTGAATACCGTGGCACTGAAAATTGTTAAAGTTGTACAGTCGTAAGGTGTTCTATCCCATTAAATGATATGACACGTGTCTCGATACAGTTGGATGAAAACTGAATTATGATCACATATATACAAATTCATTTATTGCGCTTTTGATTAATGTTAGACACAAATTGTAGTAGGGATGACATTGACAAGACTTACCACTTGAGCTTTGGTTGCATAGGCTTATCACACTTCACCTCTAATACTTGAATCTCTGGTTTTCGGTATCAAAGTGTCAAGAGATACAACAAAAACTTCTCAACATAATTTGAGTCAGAAGTGCATTTGGGCACCTTCTCTTGAAAGACCTAACAAATATTTAGATGGTTGTGTATGTTTGATTTATAAGATTGATGAGCCATTCCATTTTGTGAACTCAAATCGATTATAATACTAATATCTTAGGATATTGAACAAATGTTATCCTATAAATGAGATATGAACTCTTATTTTTTGTAAGTATTATCCGTTGAATGTTGTTCTAGATTATAAGATGGATGACTCTGATCATCTTTCCTGTTATAGTTAAACAAGGAATCAGTTCGAAGTATAAAATTATAAATTGAATTAGAAAGATATAAAACTTGTATTTTTAATTGAGGAGTTATGGGCATTGTGGTTTATTCAACCACCTTCTCTTAAGAGGCTCGAAAGGGATTCAAGTGGTTGTACATTAGTGGCCTCAAGGTTAGGTAGTTGTGGCTACTTGCCTTTCATCAACCAAGGTCAAAGCTTTACTATGTCCGCAAGGCTTAGGGATTATAATGTCTTTGTAGACATAATAGCTTGTTTAGGTTGCAATGTGTTAGTTTTAAAGATGTACTATTTTTACGAGAGAGACTTTGTTCTAATCCTCAAACTGTATGAAGATAAGTAATTTGATGCCTCTATATGCCATTTTGGATGAGCCATCACTAAAATTATGTAAGCATGAGACGTGTTTATATCTCTCCTCTAAACTCTTGATGTGATTTTTTGTTATCAACTTACGTATGTAAGTTAGAGTATTATATAAAATTGATTATTAATAACGATTAGAGTATGAAAACATTAAGATAAATCGATTACAAGTATGCAAAAATTAAATATAAAAAAGAATTAAGATAAAGTAGAAAAATAGATGTAACACTAGACTTTCTATATGATTCAACTTGATGATTGAAATAATTATATATGCATCCATAATATTCTCGTTAGTTTTTGTATAATACGAGAATGATCCCTTGATCCTTTTCTTCCATTTATTTAATATACACTTATTTATAAGCAAAAATGTTTTATGAACCTTCACTCTCTTACGAGACTTAATCCATGATTTTGAATTTAAATAGATAAATTTGTGTCTATTATGAAAGTTAATATTCCTATCGAATAATTGTTATGCAAATATTGTAGCATAAAATTTGATTTGGGACATTCTTTAATACCCATAAAAAACCTACAACAAATTTGAAATTGTTTGATAGTTGGTCGCTAGTCTTGAAGGTTTCGAACCAAAGAATTGATTAGTAACTATTTGTTACCTGCTACATCCATTTCTACGTAGAAGGCTGACTTTGCATTGCTCTTATTTTTTTCTTTTACCGTGTGACGATAAGAATGACTATATATAATGCAAAGCATACTATAAAATAAAAAATGTAATTAGATTTAAATTGACACCAAAGAATAAACAGTAGCCATGAACAGTGTTGATCGTATAGTTCTTATGACAAAGTCATAAATGGACTAACAATCCATCATTCTTACGTAACAAGTCTTGTGTCATTACTCTTGACGATTTGGGGTCAACTGAAACTTGGAAGTAACTTATCAGAAGGGGACGACCAGCATAAGATCAACTATAGATTGCCTTTAGTCACATATAAAGTTAAGCAATAGGCTTATAGTATACTTTGCTTGGAGAAGGAAACCCCTTGCAAATGAAGGTATTGATAATTTCCAATCGTGGGACACAGAAGCATAGTTTCATATGCCTTCTTTTGAATTTAAATATCTATCAAGGCTGAAAATTCATTTTGGTAAAAGCATTGGACCCGGGGGCATGGTAGAGGCCAAAGTTTTAGCTGTGTCTCCAGGAATAGATCGAGTCTTCAAGTACAGGTCGAGTCTCACCAGTGATTAATAAAATAAAAAAGCACCAGGCAATTTTCGGAAGCAGATGCGAGGCCATAAGGAAGCCATATGATAGAAGTTTAACTAAATGGCAAATTCTCAGAAAAAAAAAAAAACTTTAAAAAGTTAAATAATTATTCATTGATCAATTTATTTCTAAATTTATTAATATTTTTGATAAAATGATTAAAATATTCTCTATTAAAAATATAAATAATATTAGTGTCAAAATAAATTTTAATATAAAATAATATTAACATAATAATAAATTTTAAAAAATTAGTAAAAACAAAATAAAATAACATTTTAAAGAAAACAACTGTAACTATCGATGTCAATAGTCATAAAAAACCTAACGAAATGATTGAAAATGATCATTTGATTTGATTAATAGTCCGATCTGGTTGTCTTGATGACAGAGACAGGTGAATCTGACTATCAAAGATCTAGTAAAAGCAACCAGATCTAATCGCTTTTGTCATAAAGAAAAGCAAAAAACGATCGACTTCAATCATACTGGCCATCTCTGATGACAGAGACAGTCAGATTTGGTCCATTTTTTCAAATCTTTGACAGTCAGATCTAATCACTTCGACTATCGAGATGGCTAGATCTGATTGTCAATTAAATCAGGTGGTCATTTTTTACCACTTGATTAAGTTTTCAGTGAGTGGTGGCCATTTTTTGAATTTTATTTTATTTTAATTTTTAAAATTTTTTTATTAGTTAATTAGTTATTAGAATTTATTATTATTATTTTAATATCATATTAATATTATTTTATATTTTAATTAATTTTATTATATATTATTTTTTAAATTTTTTATTCAAAAAAACAAAAATGCCTATTTTATCTGTTAAATTTAATGGTTAATCATTAACTTTAATTAATAGGTGAATATTTGACTTTTTAAAAGTTGTTAAGGGAAAGTTTGTCATCTAAGGGAACCTTTGTGTGGGAAAACGTGGTTTGCCCTATTATTTACTAATAGTAATTATAATTATTGTATTTTAATTAATTATAAAAAAAAATCAACCAGTGGTTAGGTTGCTCTTCACTTAATTGAAAATACATTTGTAATAAAAAGAAAAATTTTGACCTTTTAAGAAAATGGGAACCAGACCTGAAATAGTTTTATCTTATTTTAAATACTTTCAGTTGGTCCTCATGTTATCAAAGGCCAATGAATTAAAATATGAATAGCTCGATTATTTTTTTAGATCATTTGTCAATCCTTAATCGTTCGTTGATTGTTACCTTGATTGTTCATCAATTGCTAATCATTAGTCAATTGAGTCCCCTTGATCATTTGTCGATCATTTATCATTTGTGTCCTACATCAATTTGGTATTAGAGCCTCTGTTTGTTCTCCATTTTCATTATTCTCTTCATCCGTTAATTGGTTGTTCTTGTGATCATTAGTTGTTCCACTTGATTGTTAGTTGATAGAAGACTATTTGCAATTTAACTCTCTAGAGACGAGTTCTTTTCAACTAAGAGAGAATGATGTAGGTTTCATAAAATATTTTCAGGTCCCATATTATAGAAAAATTTATTATATAATTATATATAAGGTTATTGGGTTATTTTCTTATTTTATTAAAATTATTTCATTTAGAAAATTTTTTATATTATTTTATTTGAGAATTTTAATTAGATAAGAAGATTTAATATTCATTGTATTAATAATTCATACCATTCAAACAATTTTTGAGTTTATTGAAATACAACGAGTCTCTAGTTGTTAATCGATTTTCTTTTAGATTGTTTGTCAATTGTGATTCTAATTGTTCATCTTCAATCATTAATCCATTGGCCTTGTTTATGAATAGTTTCTCGGTCATTTATCCTTTGTGACGTAGGTTTATCGTAATCCGAGAGTATTCTCAAATATTAGTAGGGCTTGCTAAAAAATTTTACCGTCTATTTAACAGACTTTGATGCTGTGAAGATATACAATAAAAAGATCTGTAGATTTTCCTCACTTGAATTCATACCAAACCTCTTTCTCTCGGCCAATTTGATCTCTTGATCATTATTGTTCTTCATTTTGTTTGTTATTGATGGATTTGAGGTCTCGAAAACCTTCTGAAAAGAAGATGGTTAAGCTTAAACTAGAAGAAGATACTGGACCTTCAAAACTCCATCAACGGAGGTGGAGAATGGCTTTCCGGGCTATATATTTCACCCGGGTTCTTGCTTCACTGTCCCGGAAGGTTCTTGAGAACAAAACCTTGCTGCACTCCGTTCCTTACCATTCCATTGATGTCCCTAACGAAATCCAGAAGAAGCCGTTTCCCGATGTTGACAAGGAGAGGCTTTCCGAGATGGTGAAAGAGAAGATTCTTCAATCTCTTGCCGACTTTGGAGGTATAAAACAGATTGCTGCAATGCTGGAAAGCCATCCGGAAAATGGTATCAGCGGCAGTGAAGCTGATCTTGCAAAAAGAAGAAGTGTTTTTGGAGAAAACCGGTACGAGAAACTTCCTCCGAAAGGATTTCTGAGCTATGTCCTGGAAACGTTTAAAGATACGACTATTATCATGCTTCTGGTTTGTGCTGCACTCTCTCTGGTGTTCGGCATAAAAGAAGATGGCTGGAAAGAAGGGTGGTACGACGGCGGTAGCATTATCGTTGCTGTGATTTTGGTTGTCGCTGTCTCTGCAGTAAGTAATTTCAAACAGAGTAGACAATTTGAGGCTCTCACCGATGAGATTAACGATATTCAAGTGGAGGTGGTGAGGGATGCGAGACGCCACCGGATATCAATCTTTGATATACTTGTTGGTGATGTCGTGCCTTTGAAGATTGGTGATCAAATCCCGGCTGATGGGTTGTTCCTGGAAGGCCATTCCTTGAAGGTGGATGAGTCAAACATGACTGGAGAAAGTGATGATGTTGAGGTCAATGAAAATAATCCATTCTTGCTTTCTGGTACTAAAGTCACTGATGGATTTGGTTTTATGCTCGTTACTTCTGTTGGAATGAGCACAGCCTGGGGACAGATGATGAGCACTATAAGGCATGAAGTGAATGAGCTGACTCCATTGCAATCTCGTCTCAACGTACTGACTTCATGGATTGGGAGGATTGGATTGACGGTGGCAATAACAGTTCTCTTGGTCATGCTAATTCGTTATTTTACAGGAAGTACGAAAGACGAAAACGGAAACAAAGAGTTCCAAGGGGGCAAGACTAAGTTCGATGATGTGATGAAATCGGTGATTCATATAATTGCAGCCGCAGTCACAATTTTGGTTGTGGCAATTCCTGAAGGCTTGCCTCTGGCTGTTACTCTTACTCTGGCTTTTTCTATGAAGCGAATGATGAAGGATCATGCAATGGTTCGGAAGCTCTCTGCCTGTGAGACAATGGGATCAGCCACAATAATTTGTACAGACAAAACAGGTACTCTTACTTTAAACCAGATGAAAGTTATGGAATTCTGGCTTGGTAAAGAGAAAGTATATGTTTCTTCCTCAGAACTTGTTCCTTCCCCAGAAGACGTTTCCTCAAAAGCAGTGAAACATGTATTCCGTGAATTACTGCAGGAAGCTATCGGTTTAAACACGACTGGTAGCGTATATAAACGGGATCCTGCAGCTGCACCTGAGATTAGTGGTAATCCTACTCAGAAAGCAGTTCTTTCTTGGGCTGTCAATGATTGGAAAATGGATGTTGATGAACCGAAGCGAAGTTGTCAAAATTTACAAATGGAGCCCTTCAATTCACAGAAAAAGAGAAGTGGAGTTTTGGTGAAGAGGATCAAGGATGGGGGCGTTCACGTGCACTGGATGGGAGCTGCAGAGATAATATTAGCCATGTGCTCCCATTATTATCTAAACGATGGAAAAGAGGAAGTCATTGATGATGAAAAAAGAAACCAAATTGCCTCAATTATTGAGGGAATGGCAGCCAAGGCCTTGAGATGCATTGCCATGGCACACAAAAAAGTTGAAGTACCGAAGCTTGAAGAAACGGGACTGATCTTCTTGGGGATTTTCGGCTTGAGGGATCCGTGTCGCCCTGGTGTAAGCGAAGCTGTAAAATCTTGTGAAAGTGCAGGGGTGGAAATTAAGATGGTAACTGGAGACAACCTGCACACAGCAACAGCTATAGCTATTGAATGCGGAATCCTCAAATCGAATTTCGACGATGAAGCTATAATTGAAGGTGTGGAGTTCAGAAATTACACTAAAGATGAAAGAGAATCAAAGATTAAAGTCATTCGAGTAATGGCAAGATCTTCCCCATTTGACAAGTTGTTGATGGTTCAAACCTTGAAGGAAAAAGGCCATGTTGTAGCAGTAACTGGTGACGGCGCAAACGATGCCCCTGCTTTAAAGGAAGCAGATATCGGACTTTCCATGGGAATTCAAGGGACAGAAGTAGCAAAGGAGAGCTCAGATATTATCATCATGGATGACAACTTCACCACTGTAGTTAAAGTTCTGCGGTGGGGAAGATGCGTCTTCAACAATATTCAAAAATTCCTTCAATTTCAGCTCACTGTGAATGTTGCAGCTCTTGTCATCAACTTTGTCGCCGCTGTTTTCTCAGGCAAAGTTCCACTCTCTGCCGTTCAGTTGCTATGGGTAAATCTGATAATGGATTCCTTGGGCGCATTAGCATTGGCCACAGAGCCACCAACAAATGATCTCATGAAAAACCCGCCTGGCGCCCGAGTCAAGCCTCTCATAACCAAAATCATGTGGAGGAACCTTATTTCTCAGGCCATTTATCAGGTGGCTGTCCTACTGATTCTACAGTTCAGAGGAAAAGACATCTTTAATACAAAGGAGAGAGTCAACAACACCATGATTTTCAATACTTTTGTCCTCTGTCAAGTCTTCAATGAGTTTAATTCTCGGAACCTCGAGAAGAAGAACATATTTAGGGGAATATGGAGGAACAAGTTGTTTCTAGCAATTATTTCAATCACCATAGTTCTTCAACTGATCATGGTTGAGCTTCTGAAGAATTTCGCTAATACTGAGAGTCTAAGTTGGGGGCAATGGGGTTTTTGTGTTGGGATTGCAGCTTTGTCATGGCCAATTGCTATTATCGTCAAGTTGATTCCGGTGAGTAGAGCTTCTAATCCTGGGTCCTGAAGGGAGTATTCATTTCCCCATTAATAAACTTAGTCCAATATGCAGCATAAATAAATATCTCATCCATACGAACCAATTCTTCTTTCTTTTTAGCAATTTGTGTATGTATTTTGTGTGTGTGATGTTCTTATTGGTGAATATACATAGATTGATTTGGTTATGAATAAAATCTTGTTTGCTTTTGCTTGCTCAGTTTCATCTTGTTCATTTTTTATTCTGCTTCCTGTTGCTCGACATCTCGTCAGGAAAAAAGCACTAAATTGTAGTCAGCGACAGAAAGCAAAAACGAAACAATTAAAAAACAAATTTCTAAGTTAAAAGAGACGGCAAAAGTAGAAACAAATCTGGAACTAAAGAACAGACGAATATTACTTCTGCTAACATTTACCTAATTATATATTGTACAGATTTTTAATGCAAAAAAGTATGGCGAAGAAAGACGTCAGGCCAGATAAAATAAGGAGAGAATAAAATAAATAACCTTATTTAAATATTATTAAAGCAAAATAACTTCGGTAGAATTTAGCTAAAATGATCCCATTCTTCAATTTCTTTAATTTATATATTTATTTTACCAAATTTATCCTTTTATAATCTTCATGTGTCACACTACTCATTTCGTGAGACGCACGAACAAGTCTGAAAACATATTCGTGCATTTTTTTGTGGGTCGCATGAATATAATTATATTTACATGAATCTGTTTTCAAGTTACGAAATAATATTTTTTCAAAGTCAAAATGAGACAAAAAAATAATCAAAATATTCGTTACAAAATTATCTACAATTTGATATCGATTTTGTGCCATAAAATTGTAGTTTTGAGGGTGAAAATTTGGTTCGTACGATGATGTATCTGCTTCACATAAACTATGTGAATCTGCTTTCAAGCCACAAAATAATATCTTTTCAAAGTCGAAATGGGACAAAAAAATAACCAAAATGTTCATTACAAAATTATCTACAATTTGATATCCATTTTGTGCAAAAAAAACATCATTTTGAGGGTGAAAATTTGGTTTGTGTGGTGTTGTATTTGGTTCGCGTAAAGCTACTTTCAAGCCACAAAATGATAGCTTTTCAGAGTCAAAATGAGACAAAAAGGTAACTAAAATGTTCATTACAAAATTCTCTACATTTTGATATCCACTTCGTGCTAGAAAAAAGTAGTTTTGAGGGTGAAAATTTGGTTCGTGTGGTGTTATATTTGGTTCATGTAAACCACGTGAATTTGAGCCAACCTACTTTCAAAACTACGTTTTTTTAGCACAAAATGGATATCAAATTGTAGATAATTTCGTAACAATCATTTTGGTTATCTTTTTATCCCATTTCAGCTCCGAAAAGATTTCATTTCGTGGCTTGAAAGTAGGCTTGCATGGTTTATGCAAAACAAACATAACACCACACGAACCAAATTTTCTCTTAAAACTACGTTTTTCTAGCACAAAATAGATATCAAACTGTAGATAATTTTGTAAATAACATTTTGGTTGCCTTTTTGTCCCATTTCAACTCCAAAAAGATATCATTTCGTGGCTTGAAAATAGGTTTGCAAGTATCCGCATGGTTTATATGAAGCAAATACAACACCGTATGAAACAAATTTTCACCCTCAAAACTACGTTTTTTGGCACAAATGGATATCCAATTGTATAGAATTTCATAACAAACACTTTGGTTGCCTTTTTGTCCCATTTCGACTCCGAAAAAATATTATTTTGTGGCTTGGAAGCAGACTTGTACGGTTTACATAAAACAGATACAACACCGCATGAACCAAATTTTCACCTTCAAAATTACGTTTTGTAGCATTCTAGATTCAGAAAAGCCCTTAGGGAAAGAGTTTTAGGGTTAGACACAAAATCCAGAAATGATTGGGAGTTTAGAAGAGTTCAAGGGTGAGTTAGTAAGTTTCCAGAGTCTGTGTGGCTTTCGTATGATTCTTTTCAGAAGGATTCGATCATGCGAATGCGTGGAAAATGAGTAATGCTCATTTTCCCTTGTGCACGCCCGTGCAAGTGCTTAGATATATAAGTGAGCCGAGAGCTTTATGTCATTTTTCTCACCCACTTTCCATTTTCAGTAAGCTTTCCTTTTCATTTCAGTTCCTCCCAATCTTAGAGAAGAAGTGCCACCTCCCGTAGCTCCTAATCCGACGAGAGAGCTAAGAGAATAGTTAAGAGAAAAGCTTCCAGAGGTAATGGCGCAAGGTAAGTATTCGCTTACTTCTTCTTTGGGTTTCCCAGCTTGTTTTGATGAAATGTGTTGCTTGGATGATTCCATTGCATGTTGATGAGTGTTGTGCATGCGTATATGTTGAGATGATGATGATTTTCCATCCTTAAACCTTGCATGTATGTTTGAATGTGCTTTAGTGAGAGAAAGTTGATGCTTTCATGGTAGAATTCTTGAGAATTGATGCATGTTGATTTGGATGCTCAAAATATGCTTATTGAGGTGCTGGTAATGTGTATTTGAAGTGGATTTGAAATTGATTGAGAATTGGTATGGATTTTATACGTTTTCAGACGGGTGTTCTTGTTGAAGAACAAGACACACGATCGTATGCCTGCATGGCACGACCGTGTGCCTTTGATTTTCCAGGAACACGCCTGTGTGCATGACTAGAATAGCAGACACACGCCCGTGTGCCCTGAGGGACACGCCCGTGTGCAAGCAATTTCAGTGAAACACGCCTAGAATTCCAGTAGCTTGCACGGTCAGCAGCATGACCAACGTACGACCCCATGCGTCTGGGCACACGCCCGTGTGTCCATGACATGCACGCCCATGTGTAAGCCATGCACGCCCGTGTGCCTTGCCCATACGCCCGTGCAACAGCCGAATTTTTCAAAAAAGCATGAAATTGATTTAGTTAAGCATGAAAAATCAGTTTAATGGCATAAATGCTTCAGATAAGCATCAAATAAGCATGAATTCAGATAATAAAGCTGCATATGCACACAATAGCATGACATGTAGCTTCAGAGAGGATCAAAGGATCTGAATTCAGTAGTATTCAGTATTCAAAATCTAATGTATAGGTAAGAGTATGGGTGAACTCGAGGGAGCATCTGTAGGAATCAGTTTTCTGACACCAGTCAAATTGTTCAACATTCAGATTCAACTTTCTAACACCAGTCAGATCGTTCAGCATTTAGATTCAGCCTTCTGACACCAGTCAGATCGTTGAGCACAATATATTTAGCTTTCTAGCCAGTAGCTAGACTGTTCAGCCCATATGGTCAGGATACCGAATCCCTGTGTTCACCAGTCTGATCAGTACAGCAGGTACCTTCGGGTACATAGAGATATTCAGATACATACATCCATCAGATATTTCAGTTAGTATGACATGACATACACATCATGACATGAATAGTATTGACATCAGTAAATGAATGAGATTCAGATAATCAGATTAATCAGTTACAGATTTCAACAAGCGCATAGATGTATGAATAGGGCTGAGGCCAGGTATGTTTGTGATTGTATGTTGCTTGCTTGGGTTTCGAGAGAAGTAAGGAATGCTTATGTAGACACCCCATTTTGGACCCAACAGGGTCATCCCCAATGATGAAAAACCTAAGGATTGGTTCGAAGTTTTTATGGTGTCGAACTGAGGATGAACAAGTAAAACCCTTAAACCAATAGTAATAACCCACCTAAATGAATAAATGAAGTCCAAGGGAGAAGAGAGAAAAGCAGCGGCCCAAGGAGTCCAGAGAGAAACCCAGTGCACGGGCCAGCAGCCTGCAATCAGTGTGCGCATGGGGCTTACGAGCGTAAACTAGCCCTGCATGCTAATTCTTTTTTTTACCGTGTCAGCTTGCCTTTTTTTTTTTTTTTTTTTTTTTTTCACCTGCCAATTTTCTGATTCTCCTCTGCAGTGTCAGCATTTATCTCCCTTATTCATTTTTATTTTATCTTCTTTATTTCTTTCCTCATTTTCGGTGCAAGCTCTACTTTTTAACTTATATATTTCTGCCTTATCCAGCCTTCCAGACTGGCTGGCTTATCCCTTCTTTGCGCATAAAAATCGTTACTGTGTTTTTGGGCGGATTGAGGGGAATTGAATTTCCCCTTATCACGGCTGGATCAAATGAATTTGATTCCCAGGATCTCAGCTTCTAGAGGCTTATAAAAATGAGAAAAAAATAGAGGAGGGGAGGAGAAGAGAGAAAAAACAAACGGAGAGAAAGAAATCTGAGAATTTTTGTGAGAAAAACCATCCAGATTTAAACACTTATATTCTGAGCCAGCACAAGAAAAAAAAAAGAATAAAAAAAAAAAAGAAGACAGACACCTTGCAGCCTAATAATCGCCCATACCGTCACTTGATCGTCCTCAGCTCGACACCAACGAAGCATCTAAAACAATCAAACACCAGGTATGTCCTGAGGGGATAATGCTACAATTGAATTGAATTGTTTTGATTTTATTATTTATTTGATTAATCTTTAATTATTTTTCTCTATTTGAATTTTAATTCATTTTGTGTGATTCCAAAATTTTTTTTTTTTTTTTGTGGTTATGTTTATGACATTCTTGATTTTTGTTTATTTTATCTTAACCCCTTTTATCTCAAAACTGTCTTAGTTTTCTGTTCTTTCATGAGTGAATTTGTAGACGTAGCGGCATTTTTTTTTATTGCATGTGTGCATGGCTGGGAGAATTAGTTGTTGGTTTATATATGTTAATTGCATATCTTCTTATTTGATTTGCTTTTTCTTGTTTTGTTTTGATTGCTTGTTTTTGTCTTTTTCTATATAATGGTTAAATAAATATTATATATATGATTCTACATTTTAACTTATGCTATAAATATTGGATTATAGAGATTAGTGTGTCTGTTATCAATTAGCATATTTAATATGTTTAATATGCAGCCTCCCAACGTAACCTGTGAACTCTACAAAATTCAGTCACTACATTCGGCCATTAAATCCATAATTCTACTAAGTTTCAAAGCCTATGCCACTTCATAGAAGTCCGGTCCTCCGAGCCGTGAGCAACTCCACCAAGCTCCATCTCACGAACCATTCTTTGACATCCGCACACCAAACTCCAGCCACTACAATTTAATCCCTTGCAAATCCAAACATCTAATCATTCAATTCCACCATACAGCCATATTCGCCCATTTAATTAAGTCCAAATTTCCGTTGCAAATCATAACCACTAAATCCAGCCCTTAACCACTAAAATTGCAACTGCTAAATCCAGGCCATTGCGTCTTCACCAGTCATATACTCAGCTTTACATGTTCATTTTAGTGCTTTAAGATATAATTCGTAATATGTTTTAGTGTGTCTATGACTTGATTTTTACGTGTATTGCTTAAGCTGTATTTTGGAATTTGTATGTATGTTATCCATCAACAACTTGGTGTAGAATGGGGTAATAATAAAAATCGACAATTGATGATCACATGCTTATATTTATGATAATTAATAATAGTTGTTGCTCCTAATAAACGCGGATTGGTTTGGGTGCATGAATTTTGTGTTCCCATTTGCTATGCTTTTGTAACTTGTGCGTGGAATATTTTTGAGCCATGAGTGGAATATGATGGAGATGAGGGCCGAAGGATGGAAGAACTTGTGAAATCATTAGAGCGGAGCCTTTTGGATTTACGTTTTCGTTTCGATGGATATTTATTTAGTTTAAGTTTTTTTTTTACGTTTATTTATTTTATTATTGTCTAACGGTGTGTCTTGCAGGATTTAATTTTTATAGGCTTGTTTAGGGTTAGAATGAATGTATAGGGGTGTATGGGCAATGGAATGTAATTTTATTTTTTTTATTTTTTTGCTTTTATTTTTTGTATTTTGTTAGTCTTATTTTATTTTTATTTATTATTATTATTATTATTATTGTTCATTTTTATGGCACAGATGTTAAATTTTTTATATCTTTTTTATAACTAACAAAATTGTTTTGCAGGATTATTTCATTTATTAGGCTTGTTTAGGATTAGATCCAATGTATAGGAATGAATGTGAATCGGGTTGTAATTTCCTTATTTTTATTTTTATTTTTTTATTTTATTTTGTGGATGATTTAATTTTATTCTCATATCTATTTTGGATGATTTTATTTATTTGCATTGTGTGATAATACGGAACTTAATTAAACTTGGTAACGCGTTTAACGAACGAACCACAATAGTGGAGGCCGGTTTTCATACCGGGCGGCATGGGTGCCTAACACCTTCCCATCGCCGTACCTGACTCTCCGAACCCGACCCATTGGACAGGTGAGGAATGGTTGGGTCCTTTGCAAGGGATCCATAAATCGCCCATCTTCTCCGATGTGTATTTTCCCGGGGTTACTCCCGGGTGGCGACTCCATAGACTCCGTAGCGGGCCACAAACCCGTTATGCGCTCCTCTTGACCACGTCTAGGGTGGTTAAACAAGAGTGGTAAGTCTGTCCTGGCATGGCGCGGCAAAAACCGGCGTCACAGCTTACTAGGTGATTTTTATCACTCATCCCCCTCATTCTTCCTTCCTTTTCAGGTTTTGGTTGCTGTTAGCAAGGAGCGGGTGGATCGAGGCTAGCGGGAGAGGGCGCACACCACAGTTCTAGTATGTATAATTTAGTTTTGGACCTGATGGGTCATTTTGTAAATGCTTATGTAATCAAATGTATAGAAACAGTATATATATATGAAAAGGCCACTATGGGCTCATGATGTATTTCATTATATATATATTGTATAGTTTATGTATTTTCAGTTTACGCTTTCGCATATGTAATTCAGTTGTACAATAGCAGTTTCAGATTTTATTTTTGTAAGATTCCCGTCACGGGTACCTATATTTTCAGATTATTAATAAAAAGCACTTCAGTATTCAGCAGCAGCAGGGGTACTCGTGACGGCGGGTCTTACACGTTTTGCTGGCACAAAGTGTTATCAATGTAGATAATTTCGTAACGAACATTTTTGTTGCCTTTTTGTCCCATTTCGATTCCGAAAAAATATCATTTCATGGCTTGGAAGTAGGTTTGTGCGATTTACATAAAACAGATACAACACCGCATGAACCAAATTTTCACCCTCAAAACTACGTTTTGCTGGCACAAAATGGTTATCAATGTAGATAATTTCGTAACGAACATTTTGGTTACCTTTTTGTCCTATTTCGACTATGAAAAGATATCATTTCGTGATTTGAAAGTAGGTTCACGTGGTTTACGCTAACCATATACAACACTGCACAAACCAAATTTTTATCCTTAAAACTACAATTTTTTGGCACAAAATGGATATCAAATTGTAGATAATTTTGTAACGAACATTTTGATTACCTTTTTGTCCTATTTTGACTTCGAAAAGATATTATTTTGTGGCTTGAAAGTAAGTTTGTGTAGTTTACTCAAACCAGATACAACACCGCATGAACCAAATTTTCACCTACAAAACTAAAATGTTCTTGCAGAAAAATTCGTATCGAACATTTTGGTTATCTTTTTATCTCATTTCGACTTTGAAAAGATATCATTTCGTAGTTTGTAAGCAAGTTCGTGCAAATGTAATTGTATTTGGAAAAGACATACAAATATGCTTGCAGACTTGTTCATGTGTTGCATGAAATGGGTCGCGCAACACACGAAGAGGGCTGAATCCCATTTCTATAATTGGGTTTATAAAAGAGTAAAATTGGTAAAAGAATATATAAATTGAAGACATTAAAGAATGTGATCATGATGGCTAAATTCTATAAGCGATGGTTATTTTGTTTTAATAATATTTAAATTAGGTTATTTATTTTATTTTCCATAAATTAAATTAACTAAAAGGATTATTAAATATTTATGTAATTAATTTTTAATATGCACACATCGATTTTTGTGCACCAAGTGAGTGTGCCTGTAAAATTTTGTAAACAGAATTTCTACGAATATTATTTTGGAAAAATTAATAAATTAATTTAATTTTAAAACCTTCAAACAAATATGATTTATTTTTTTAGTGTTAAAGGAATATAATCTAGAACTCATGTACATTAACCACGCATACTCACGTATTTTGCATTAAAAACCTGTTGGCTTATCATGGACTCACTACAAGGACTCAAAAATTACATGGACTCAGCCCAGACTAGCTTCTACAAATTATGAAGTTGGCTCTGCTTATAAATATAGGCGCTTGCATGTGAATATTCCACACTAAAATGCTCAAATATTCGCATTCAGATGATGTTAACATAATAATGAAATTGTTTTGAACCATTTTCAGCTTTTTTTAGGTTAAAATTTGTGAGAACATGCAATAATAATTAAGTCTACTTGAAACTTCGCCACCACATAGTTAAAACTGCGTTACTACAATATGTTTTTTATATAAATAGTTTTAAGTGCAGTCAATCCTTAAATTCAATTGAATACGTGCAGTCAATATATATGAATTTTATACTATATTCGCGCAACACTAAGCCATTTTTGTCGAAAGGTTTTAAAATAAAATTATTTTATTAATTTTCCCTATTATTTTCGTACTCAAACTGAGAGATTTGTCTTTCATAGATTTGCTAAAATTGTGAGATACCAGCAAAAGCCATTATAATGCTCAAGTTGGATACTATAAAAAAAAAAAAAAAAAAAAAACTAACAAGTGGGCTAAATTTTCCTCTCAGCATTAATTAGTAATTACTGTCATTTCCAAGTCATTGTTAAACAAAATTTCCAGCTTTAGACTCTTCTCGCCTCATTTTCTATACAGAAATCATGCTAGATTTGCTCCACAAATTGACTCGAGCAACAAGTTATCCGCGTAGCCATTGAGTGTTCAGCAGTTCACAAAATTTCCAATAAATCTGAAGCATTAGACGCTGTAAACTGGTCATTTGGAGTGTATTAATCGTGTAGTGTATGAATATGGGGTTGGTCATAAACTTCCCCGTCAATAAGTGTGAAGCTACAAAGAAATTAGCATTGTAAGAAGTTGGAAAATTTCACGTATCCACTTTAAAGAGCCACAATTTGGTTGAGAAAGTGATCCTGTGAAACGTGTTTATCATTTTATCCAATGAAACGAAAGAAGTGCTTGAAATTTCAAGCAAAATTTTGTCACATCTTATATCGTCAATGAACAAAAACTTAAGTAATTAGTTTATCTTCTTGTTCCTATTAACAATTAAGAAGACGTGTTTTAGATGAAAAAACTGATTAATTGGGAAAAATTTAAAACCATATGGCTGATGGTTGTATCATTCACACACTTCACGGACTTACACATAAATGGCAAGATACATATGAACTTTCGGAAGCTTTATATATGTAATCACCTGTCTACTAAGCTTTATATGTGAGCAAGTAGTGAAGAGAGAGACTTTTTTTATTTTTCTTCTCTCTAACATGTTTACGCTCCTTAACCCTTGTATTTCTAAAAATTTCCGTGTCATCACTCAAAGACAGAAAGCAAAGAAATAGAGTTTTCTCCTTATTATACAGTGTAGCTTCCCAGACCGTGTATTGATTTAGCCTAGGTAATAATTGAATGTGAGTTTTGCGTGAATTCGAGAGTTTTCCAACCATAAGGTATCCCAAGCATCTATTATGTGGGAAAATGATGGGAAAGAAAGTTGGTAGCAACTTCACGAGACACCCTTGTAGTTTATGTTTTCTCAGAAGACTTCGATGTAAGACCATGAGGACATCCCAACTTTTCTTATGTTTCCTTTGCAGAAGTAATTAATTATTGTCGCGTGAAGTAGACTTGAAGTTGGCAATTGACAGGAAACATAAGTGAGGGCAAATGGCAGCCAATAACCAACACAATAACAAACCATGAGGTTATATTAATTGTGTATTGTCAAGTCACTTGACTAGAAAAGCCTAAGCTAACTGGTGAGAATACTAGGTTACGGAAATTAGAAGTCAAGAGCCGAAAATTATTGGGTAGAAACATAAATAATAAAGTCAAGAAACATTATGAACAAGGTGTTCGAGATCTGGAAACCTTATAAATTCTTATGGGAAGTTATCCTGTGCAACACGCATGGTCACCATTTTATTCAATAACTTGAAATAATTGTCCGGAATTTCTAGGAATAAATAATAACTCATGAAGTGTCCCAAGTCCTTTAATTTCATAAATGATTTTTGCCTCATTTTGCATTGCCATTGAATAAGAACTTATGTTGATTTATATGCTTCGGATCTATTAATTTTAGTAAATGAACTTTTACCTGGATAATGATAAATGAGTGAAGTCTACAAAGGAAAAATATCTGCTTAGTTAGACCCAATCAATTACGATAAAAATTGTTATACGATAGATTTTACCCACAAGAAATCGAAAAGCAATTGACTACGAAAGTAATAGTAAACCATACATAGACATGTAGGTAGAAATTTTTCACTTAGAGAATGCAATTTATCTATTTTACATATCTTTCATATCATTTTTTCAAGATAAAAAGCTAGTTATCTTAAAATATTAAGAAGCTATTATTTAAATTTAAATTTAAATATTATTGACAAGATTGTAAGATTATTCAAAAAAAAAAAAAAAAAAGAGAAAAACATAGAATGAGATACTTCACTTACGATTAGATAAAATTATGATATGCTACAGAATATAATAAAAATAGTTCTTTCACGTATATTAAAGCACCATTGTATTTACATTATATAGGTTGGAGTTGTAAAATTAAAAAAATAATTTGCAATAAGTAATTTCTTAAACTCAAGTGTACAACAAAGGAATAAAAATAAGGGGTATTGATCATAGGATCAATCACCCAACCATCTCACTTATTGAATGATGGTGGTACAGGTCCGTCCAATGATGGTGGGAATTGTACAGGTTCATAACATAGTTACCTTAAGATGGCGGGGATACTACCATAAAATTTAACGACTTTCTTAAGGTCTTGCATTCGAAATTTAGTCCTTCTAAGGTCGCTTCTCTTGTAATGTATATATTTTATTGTAGTGTTCTCTTAGAATCACTAATATTGCAATCGTAAATGAAACTCTTAAACAAAAAATTGAACAATGTTATTAAACTATTTTATATGTAATATTCATCGCATTCATTTATTTCATTTTGTAGTAACTACCAATGGTAAATATCTAATCATTAAAACCGATAACAAAAAATCTCATAAAAAATTTTATATATATAAAAGAAGGCCATTACAAGGTGAAATTAATTCAGGAGCTTCAAGCAATTACATGTAACGTGTCTACTTCGTTTGAGTTTGTATTTGTTTAATATTGGCCCAATATAGGTGTAGGTTTATACGTAGTTTAGGCACTTGAACTACCTTAATTTTCAGCCTGTCTAATATTTTATGTTCTTGAAACTGAAACGAAAGACAATGATGGAAGGACCTTGCAAGGTATCTCTGCTTTCTATGTTTCTTTCAGGTTGCATAACCCAAAACTGAAGCTTTGTGGAAGTAATTAATTAGATAGCGTGACGTAGAATTGAAGTTGCAATTGACTACGAAATTAGAAAAAGTTTCGCCAATTGCTATGCAGCACTGCCAGATTAATGGAGAATACTGCTGGGCCAACAAATGAGCTGATTCGTCAATGCACATTTTCTCTTTGGGATTTTACTGGCTACCACAGCGTTCAGGAATTCTTGGAGAGTGATGTAACTTCATATCATAATCATTGACGTAGGTAGGAGACCCAATTAAAAATATAAATAAAATTTTGCCAGACCCAATATAATATAGATTCATTTTTCATTTTTAATATGTAAATTACAACACTCTGACCAATAGGTAATTGTTAGAACCTGTTTAAGTGGGAACAAACGTGGGTTAGGCAGGATCCATAAGGAGCCTGTATAGGAAGTTTTCAGAAAAGAAGTGGCATTGGTTGTGTTATGGAAATCAAAGTTCAAAGTCTTTAACTTGATAGGAAAAATATGTAATTAGATATATCAGCTTCATGAATAAGGCAGTAGATTAACTGGAAACAAAATATGTAATAGAAAAAGAACGAGGGAGAGAAAGTGAACTAAAAAATGTATGTCGAAGTCAGGTGAACACTCACACATAAACTCAAAAAAAAAAAATATATATATATTAAAAGAATAACTGGAAACCATTTAACTAGGAAATAATAGAGAAATTAAAGGATAGAAAAAAAAAAGAAGAAGTAAACCTAGAGAAGAAGTAAAGAAAAAGAAAAAGAAAAAGAGATTGGAATGCAGAGGAAAAAGAATAATAAAAACAGTCAGCATCTAGTCACTGAAAGAAGAAAATAATTTACTTCATTGGAGGGGAATCGATTTACTTGATCATAGAGCATACTTAATTTTATTCACCTTTTTCGAAAGAGAGAAACTGGTAGAAATTTTCTAACCATCTACAAAATGATGAAGGATCATAATGCAAAGCTAGCCCAAGTCCGATAATAATTATTCATAATTTTGTTTGTGAATTATGACACTTAAATTTCTGAAATTCGGCTCTCCCAATTAAAGTGCATAATTCATTCTTCTGAAAATCCTGATTCCTTCTTCGAGGTGAAACACGTAAATACATAAACACAATCAAGGGGAAAGAAAGCGTCTTGGAATAATCACGCTTGGGGACATGTTTTGGAGTAAAGGATGGAAACCAAGAACAAAGTCTATGAAGAGTCTTCGAAAATAAAAGGAGAGGACAATGGCATGAAGTAAAAGTAAGGACAAATATTCTGTTCCTAAGTTTTAAGGCAAGTAATTTGGGTCCCAAAAATTTTGAAAGTCATATGCAATCTTTAAAATTGTTAATTAAGTGTGAACGATATCCAAATGAAATTATTGATTTATTTTTTATTATATAAATAAGGTCGAACGACATATTACCATCCAAAATTTTATTTAATGACAAGTTGTCATTTGTAAAAATTGTTTTTTAAAATTTGTACGGGTAACAATTTGCCATTAAACAAAACATTGGATGGTAATATTTCGTTTGACCTATAAATAAAACATAATAAAACCCTTTTTATTTTATTATTCTTTAGTGAAAATTTTTTTCTTTTAGCATAAGTAATTCTTATAAACATAAAAAAATATTGAAAAATTAAATAAAAGTTCATTGAACATAAATAATTCTTATGAACATAAACATTTCCTGTTGTTTTAAGAAAGTCCCCCAAATTCGCTTACGGTAAATTCATGGCATGCTTTGGGTAATTCTTTGACCCTAAATTTTTAATTAATAGGAAAGTATATTTACCTTAAGATATAAATGACAATGCTTTGAGAAATTAAAATTTCACTGCGTAAGAAATTTATTAGAGTAAATCTACCCAACCATCTGATATTTTGTTATTGGAAAATATAAAACTGTATTTCCACAAGTAACTTTCCAGGAAAAACAGGTGTGTAGTCACAATAAATAGACGAACCCTGAATACTCAATTCTCACCAAGGAATTTTTTGTGCCTCCATTTTATTGGTACTGATCAAGTTCTCCTTATTTGCTCTGTTTATTTTTCATTTTAACTTGTCGTTAGCATTTCAATCGATAATCTTGTTCAGCCAGTTTATACTAGTCCGATACTTTTACGCTCTTTTTACCATGTCTTTGAGGCTCCGTAAACCCAATGAGCAAGAATTATCTGAACGTAAAGACAGCATTTTGGCCCCGGCAAAACTCCAAAAAAGAAGGTGGCGATTGGCTTTTGATGTCATTCGCTTCACCCGGGCTCTTGCTTCTTTGTCAAAGGTTGCTCTAGACAGCAACAAACAAATCTTGCGGTCCCTCTCTTATGTTGCCATTGATGTCGGTAGAGCATTGCCACAGGATGACGATGGCGATAATTTTATCAACATCGATCAGAAGATACTCGTTACCATGGTGAAAGAGAAGAGCTTCGAATCTTTGAGTAATCTTGGAGGAGTGAAGGAAGTTGCTGCAATTCTTGGAACCGACGAAAAGAATGGCATTGCAGGTAACGAGGCTCAACTTCTGTATAGAACGAATGTTTTTGGTAAAAACAGTTACAAAAAGCCAGATGCAAAAAGCTTTTTTAGTTTCGTTTATGAAGCATTTAAAGATACAACCATTATCATACTTCTGGCCTGTGCTATACTCTCTCTGGCGTTTGGTATTAAAGAAGATGGCTTGAAAGAAGGGTGGTATGATGGTGGTAGTATTATCTTTGCTGTGTTTTTGGTTGTAATTGTCTCTGCCATCAGTAACTTTAAGCAAAATAGACAATTTGAAAAGCTTTCTAACGAGAGTGGCGACATAAAAGTTGAAGTAGTTAGAGATGGCAGGCGTCAATCCGTGTCCATCTTTGAAGTTGTAGTAGGTGATGTTGTGTGTTTGAAGATTGGCGATCAAATTCCGGCTGATGGGTTGTTCTTGAATGGTCACTCCCTGAAGGTCGATGAATCTAGCATGACTGGGGAAAGCGACCATGTTGAGATTAATGGCAGCAGAAATCCTTTCTTGCTTTCTGGCACAAAGGTCATAGACGGTTATGGTTCTACGCTAGTTACTTCTGTTGGGATGAACTCGGCATGGGGAGAGCTGATGAGTTCCGTTAGTCGTGAGTTGGATGAGCAGACTCCTCTGCAAGTTCGCCTGAACAAGCTGACGTCCTATATCGGGAAGATTGGATTGGCTGTAGCTGTGCTGGTCCTTCTTGTTATGTTGATTCGTTACTTCACAGGCAACACCACAGATGAAAAAGGAAACAGAGAGTTCAACCGCGACAAGTCGAAGTTTGATGATATAATGAATGCCGTTCTGAGAATTATTGCTGCGGCGGTCACAATAGTGGTGGTCGCCATTCCTGAGGGTCTGCCTCTTGCTGTTACCCTTACTCTGGCGTACTCTATGAAGCGTATGATGGCCGACAATGCGCTGGTTAGAAAACTCTCTGCTTGTGAGACAATGGGCTCTGCCACAACAATCTGCACAGACAAAACAGGCACGCTCACTTTGAATGAGATGAAAGTGACAGAGTTTTGGGTTGGAAAAGAAGCCATGAAGGATATGGATATGGCAGCTAACGTTTATGAGTTGTTACAAGAAGGGGTTGGTCTAAACACAATCGGTACTGTTTACCAGTCAGACTCTGCATCACCGCCTGAGTTATCTGGTAGTCCGACTGAGAAAGCAATACTTTCCTGGGCTGTGTTGGACTTGCAAATGAATCTGGATGCGTCAAAACAAAATTGTGACATAATCCACGTGGAAACCTTCAATTCAGAGAAAAAGAGAAGTGGTGTCTTGATGAGGAGGATCAATGAAAAGGTTGTTCACACACACTGGAAGGGAGCTGCCGAGATGATACTGGCCATGTGTTCACATTATTATAACAAA
Organism: Anacardium occidentale; assembly: GCA_026122585.1. Taxonomy (NCBI): domain Eukaryota; kingdom Viridiplantae; phylum Streptophyta; class Magnoliopsida; order Sapindales; family Anacardiaceae; genus Anacardium; species Anacardium occidentale. The sequence continues at coordinate 386,417 of JAJEJH010000134.1, forward strand.
AATGGTACCATGAAAGTCATTGATGATGAAGAAAGAATGCAGTTTGGCACAGTTATCAAAGGTCTGGCAGCTAAAAGCTTGCGATGCATTGCCTTTGCTCACACAAAAGTTCCAGAAGAAAGTGGGCAAACTCATCAGAAGCTTGAAGAATCTGGATTGACCTTGCTGGGACTCGTTGGTTTGAAGGATCCATGTCGGCCAGGTGTGGGAAAAGCTGTGGAATGTTGCAAAAAAGCTGGAGTGAATATCAAAATGGTTACTGGAGACAACATCTACACAGCTAGAGCTATAGCGATCGAATGTGGAATACTCAGTCCTAATGAAGATTTGTATACAGAAGCTGTAGTAGAAGGTGTTCAATTCAGGAATTACTCACATGAAGAGAGGATGGCGAAGATTGAGAAGATCTGTGTAATGGCAAGATCGTCCCCTTTTGATAAGCTTTTGATGGTACAGTGCTTGAAGCAAAAAGGTCATGTGGTAGCTGTTACTGGAGATGGGACAAATGATGCACCTGCTCTTAAGGAAGCTGACATTGGTCTCTCCATGGGGATCCAAGGCACTGAAGTTGCAAAGGAAAGCTCAGATATAATCATCTTGGATGATAATTTTTCCTCAGTGGTGACAGTTTTGAGATGGGGAAGGTGTGTCTACAACAATGTTCAAAAGTTCATCCAGTTTCAGCTCACAGTGAATATTGCAGCCCTTGTCATCAATTTTATTGCAGCAGTTTCTTCCGGTGATGTTCCACTGACTGCTGTCCAGCTCTTGTGGGTGAATCTAATCATGGATACCTTGGGAGCTTTAGCATTGGCCACTGAACGACCCACAAACGAACTTATGGCGAAGCCACCAGTGGGTCGATCTGCGCCTCTCATAACCAAGGTCATGTGGAGGAACCTCGTTGCTCAGGCTTCATATCAAGTAATTGTGCTATTAGTTCTGCAGTTCAATGGAAGATCCATCTTCAGTGTGGATGAGATAACAAAGAACACCCTGATATTCAACACATTTGTCTTCTGCCAGATTTTCAATGAGTTTAATGCAAGGAACCTGGAGGAGAAGAACATATTAAAGGGGCTGCACAAGAACAAATTGTTTATCGGGATTGTTGGAACAACACTATTTCTGCAAGTGTTGATGGTGGAATTTCTCAACAAGTTTGCCAACACTAAGAGGCTGAATTGGGGGCAATGGGGTGCTTGTGTTGGTATTGCTGCTATGTCCTGGCTGATCGGTTGGCTGGTGAAGTGGATTCCAGTTTCTCGAAAACTAGAGGATCTGAAAATTGAACAATTTATTCTAGCCAGAGTCTGAACTTCCTTCAGTCCAAATAAATAGGATAAAAAAAAAAAAAAAAATTGGATTTACTTTGCTGTTTCAGCTTAAATAAATGTACTCTCTTTCAGAGTTATATTCAGTCCAGAAAGAAAAATATGTCATCCTGATTGTACAAATTATTAAACCAGGGATTTCTTTGAACTCTAATTGTTCTTTCAATTACTAGTTAGGCATCTAAACTTCATGAAAACATGATTCTATCATGAGTTATCTGAATGTGTTCATGAGTTATCATAAATAGTTACATACTTTGTAAATGCTTTATAAAATATTTTCACATGTTTTTCAAAATATTTATAGTATATATTGCATCTCATAGTTAAATATAAATTTTAAATTAATGCTTAGGGATTTTTTTTGTAAAGGCAATTTTGCCCCAAAAACTTGTGTTAAATTTAATTGTGTTGTTTCTTGGTAAACTTTCCAAAAAGTATGAGTTTTCAATTTAAGAGTCAAAATTAAAGTTGAATTTGAATTGAATTAAACTTGAACATAAATTCAAGTTCAAGCTTGGCTCAAAGAAGTTGAACTAGACCTTAGGTTTGAGTTTGACCAATTATATTTATAATTTATTTATAATTATATTTATAATTTATTAAAATTATAATTAAAAAAAATTTCAATTCAAATTTGCAAACCAAGCTGGAGTTTGATTTCTGTAGTTTGAGTTCAAGTTCGAATTACAAAACTTTTAAAGTTATAGTTTGTATTTGGATTTGAATTTAAGTCATAATAGTTTGTTTCGAGTTTATTCAAATTGAATTTAAATAAGTTTAGTTCGAATTCAACACTAATAAAAATAGTGTTATTTAATATAATTTCTCAAAAGAATTATCAAAATTCCTATTTTAACTAAATTCCTATTATATTAGTAAATATAATTTCAAGTTTGTCACTTTGGGCATTATTGGCTTTTAACATGTACATCTAAGATAGGCCAAACAACAAAGTTTCACCCAAAAATTTGTAGAAAACCAAATACTCACATTTCTTCCAATGTTTTTAACATTTTATAATAAAAATCTAAAAACCTTTCATAAAAAAAAAATTATTAACATTAACTTAAAATTTAATATAAAAAAATATTAATATAGCAATTAAAAAGTAATAAAATTAAAATTAACAAAAATTTAAAAAAAGGGGCCACCCCACAGGTGGCATGACCATTTTTTAAATTTTTAAATTATTATATATTTTTTAAATTTAATTTAATTAATTATTATTTTTAAATTTTTTATTTAAAAAAATAAAAATATTTTTTTAATCGATTAAATTTAATAGTTAACGTTGAGTTTAATTATTAATTTTGATCAACATATGAATATTTAATTTTATAAAAGATTTTAAGTGATACTGGTTAAAAAAAACCTTGGGTGGGAAGAAGGGATTTGGTTTTTAAATTATATTGATAGAAAACAGAATCTAATCAGTGTAAATGTGGAGAATTTCTGAAAGGTTAAAGCACAAGTCAATTTCTTCATAAACAAGTAGGCCATGACCAACAAGTTCATCACAATATTTCCCACAAATTTGGGCCAACTAAAATAACATAAAATGTTATCAAACAAATGAGTTGCGTAAAAAGTAAGCTAAACGATTTGTTGCCACCCAAGGTTTTACAAAAGGCAAATTCCTTTTCGACAACTTTTAAAAAGTTAAATACCCACTCATTAACATATTTTTAACACATAATATTAATATTAAAATATATTTTAATAAAAAATAATATAAATATAATAATAAATTTAAAAATTAAAAAAAGTAACCGTTTTTGTCGATAGTGTTGTTGACGATGATCTAGTTGTTAATAAAATCAAGTAATCATTTTTAATTAATTAGTTAGGTTAACAGCGACCATCGCTGTTGTCGGTAGGAGTGACTATTTTTTTAATTTTTATTTTATTTTTAAAAATTTTAATTATTATTATTATTATATTATATTTTAATTATTTTTATAAAATTAATTTTATTATTTTTAATTTTTATTTAAAAAGACAAAAATACTATTTTAACTAGTTAAATTTAATGGTTGATTTTAATCAATAAATGAGTATTTAATTTTTTAAAAATTTTTAGGTGAGAATTTATCATTTAAAGAAACATGGGGTGAGAATAAGTCGTTTGGCCTTCCATAAATTGTTTAAAGTCTAGAAGTGAATATGTGTAGGGTAGATTCAACAACTGGATATCTATTCAGTTAAGCTCGAAACAACTACGATAAGTATTACAATAGACTGGCGATTATACGACCACCTGAACACCTTCCAAACTCTTTAAGAAAAAAATGTGATGAATCCATGAGCTTCAAGCAACTATGCATGTCTAAAATGTTAGAATTTGTATTTGTATCGCATCATCAAGTTGTGCCCTTATGGGTATACCTTTATATGCGGTTTAGACAAATATATAATGAGCCAGCTTTAGCTTGAGCTCTACTCGCCGCATATCATCCGCTAAGTTATATATAACAACATCATCTATTAAAAAGGAAAATATAAAGAAAGGAACATAGTACCAACTTTAACAACATAGTCCATATTGTTTATTTATACGTATTACTCTTGATTGGAACTTATAATGACTTCGTCTGCGGAAAGGAATTGTACATACCATTTTGGAAAGGAATCGAAATACCAAATTGGCAAAATCGATCGTGGACAGTATTTTGAGAGGGGCATTGCGAGAAGTAGACTTGAAGCTGGCTATCGAACAGGAATTTAAAAAGGTTTTGCCGATTACTATGCAGCACTGCATGAGTAATGGAGAATACTTCTTGCCCACGAAATGACTTGATTCACTAACATTTATTCCGTCTTGGATTTTACTAGCGTTCCGAAATTCCTGGAGACTAATGTGATTGACTTTCTTAGCACAAAGTACGGGCTACTTGCCTGAATTTAGGTCGACTTCTTCCTCTTTCCTATATCTTTATCTACGGGAGTCTTCGGTTAGTTAAAAAAAATCATGTATTATATTAATAGTGAAATTAATTACTCTTTTCTTTGCTCTAAATTTAACAGAACGTTAATATCATCAAAATCAGCATGTAATTATTAAAACTGCAGGGAATGAATGCTAAACTAAACTATCCAATTTTTTATTTTTAACGAGAATCATGCATTGGTTATGAAAAACAAAGTTCAATGTCTTAACTCAATGAAACATATGGAAGAAAAAGCTAAAACAAAAAGTGACCTGCCATGATTAAGAAATCACAGTAAAAGGATGAGGGAACCTAGGGAAGAAGTAAAGAAAAAAGACAAGTACAGAGGAAAAAAGATAAAAAGAGGCAGGAAATTGAACGGAAATAGTCAGCATTAGGTTAATAAACGAAGAAAATGGGTTACTTAATTTTAAGGCAATTGTATTTAACTTTATATCTCCTTCGAAAGTGGAAAATCGGGGGGGGTGGTGGCGATGGGGAGAGGGGGAGGAGGAGTTTAATAGATATCTGAAAGAAAGAGGATTAACTGGTAAGAAATGTAAAGAGGAGGTCAGTAATAAGTGTCATAAAATTTAATTCAGTCCCCAATTTCGGTATTGGAGATTTGTAATGTTATCCATTCACAAAATGACGAAGGATCATAATGCATAGTCAATATGTCTATGATATTAATTAGTCATAATTTTGTTTGTGCAGTATGACACAAAATTTCTGAGTTGGAGACTTATCAAGTTAAAGTGTACGGTTTATTTATTTGTTCTTCTGAAAGTCCTGATTGCTTCTCGGAGGTGTAACTCATATATCTAAACAGAATCAATGGGAAGGTCTCGAAAATCACACGAGGATATTACTTTTTGTAAAGAGAAGGAATCCATGCACAAAGTCCATGAAGAATCTGTGAAAACGATGGGATGGTAATGAAAAAACTCATTCAATATCTTACTATTCAATCAGCCTCTCGATTGCCAGGAATCTGGAATCCAAGAAAGTAGCTAGTTTTTTTTTCTTTTATTATTAATCCATTTAATCAGTATCATTTGGGTATCTCAAGTTGGATAGAAATTTAGTATAATATTGGTCAAAAAGTAGGATAATATTGTTCGCCCCTAAGGTTTAAAGAATGTGGTATGGATCCATTAAACTCGGAAAGTAATATGCAATCTCCACATATTCTTTCTTAATTTTATTTAAAACAATCATTTAATTATCAAGTAAATAAAAATTGTTACGTGTTTTGCTAAATTTTTTAGAGAAATCATAACTGTTTTCAATCGACTTTCAAAGAAATTATTTATTTGGGGTCGCGGATACTTACCTAACATAATTTCCCAGGACTTATTTTTTAGGTTTTACAAAACTTCGCAGAAAAAGATACGTAGGTACTATAAATAAATGAACTCTTGGATACTCTATTCTCACATAAAACTTTTCTGTGCTTATATTTTACGATTACTCAAAGAAAACTCTCCTTATTGCCCCTTGTTGTTTCCACTGTTCTTGATTGATTTGTGTTACCATATTAATGGATCATTATGTTGTTCAACCAAATTTTTTTTCATCCAATTTACACTATTTTGGAACTGTTCAACCCTCCCTTACCATGCCTTTGAGACTTCAAAAACCCAATGAACGAGAAATATGTCGATCAGAAACATAGGAACATGTTTTATGTTTTATAAAAGCCTCTTCAAAACCGAAATTAGAGTTTCTCCAATATGCCAATCAGAAACATATTCCTAGAACAAAAATGATTGTTTCAAATTTTGCATGTGTTGGAATGCTACATATAAGATGATGGGTTCAGTCTTCCATTACATGAAAGCATATATCTGATTGAAAGCACATGATCCTAACTTTAAAGACCCACCTACTTAAGAGTATTGAAAGAAAGTTGAAGTAATACGTGTTTTC
>JAJEJH010000134.1:394191-457022 GCA_026122585.1 Anacardium occidentale
AGTGACTTTTTTTAAATTTATATTTTTTTGTTTTTATTAATTTATTAATTTTTATTATTATATTATTATTATATTATATTTTAATTATTTTTATAAAATTAATTTTATTATTTTTAATTTTTATTTAAAAAGACAAAAATACTATTTTAACTAGTTAAATTTAATGGTTGATTTTAATCAATAAATGAGTATTTAATTTTTTAAAAATTTTTAGGTGAGAATTTATCATTTAAAGAAACATGGGGTGAGAATAAGTCGTTTGGCCTTCCATAAATTGTTTAAAGTCTAGAAGTGAATATGTGTAGGGTAGATTCAACAAGTGGATATCTATTCAGTTAAGCTCGAAACAACTACGATAAGTATTACAATAGACTGGCGATTATACGACCACCTGAACACCTTCCAAACTCTTTAAGAAAAAAATGTGATGAATCCATGAGCTTCAAGCAACTATGCATGTCTAAAATGTTAGAATTTGTATTTGTATCGCATCATCAAGTTGTGCCCTTATGGGTATACCTTTATATGCGGTTTAGACAAATATATAATGAGCCAGCTTTAGCTTGAGCTCTACTCGCCGCATATCATCCGCTAAGTTATATATAACAACATCATCTATTAAAAAGGAAAATATAAAGAAAGGAACATAGTACCAACTTTAACAACATAGTCCATATTGTTTATTTATACGTATTACTCTTGATTGGAACTTATAATGACTTCGTCTGCGGAAAGGAATTGTACATACCATTTTGGAAAGGAATCGAAATACCAAATTGGCAAAATCGATCGTGGACAGTATTTTGAGAGGGGCATTGCGAGAAGTAGACTTGAAGCTGGCTATCGAACAGGAATTTAAAAAGGTTTTGCCGATTACTATGCAGCACTGCATGAGTAATGGAGAATACTTCTTGCCCACGAAATGACTTGATTCACTAACATTTATTCCGTCTTGGATTTTACTAGCGTTCCGAAATTCCTGGAGACTAATGTGATTGACTTTCTTAGCACAAAGTACGGGCTACTTGCCTGAATTTAGGTCGACTTCTTCCTCTTTCCTATATCTTTATCTACGGGAGTCTTCGGTTAGTTAAAAAAAATCATGTATTATATTAATAGTGAAATTAATTACTCTTTTCTTTGCTCTAAATTTAACAGAACGTTAATATCATCAAAATCAGCATGTAATTATTAAAACTGCAGGGAATGAATGCTAAACTAAACTATCCAATTTTTTATTTTTAACGAGAATCATTCATTGGTTATGAAAAACAAAGTTCAATGTCTTAACTCAATGAAACATATGGAAGAAAAAGCTAAAACAAAAAGTGACCTGCCATGATTAAGAAATCACAGTAAAAGGATGAGGGAACCTAGGGAAGAAGTAAAGAAAAAAGACAAGTACAGAGGAAAAAAGATAAAAAGAGGCAGGAAATTGAACGGAAATAGTCAGCATTAGGTTAATAAACGAAGAAAATGGGTTACTTAATTTTAAGGCAATTGTATTTAACTTTATATCTCCTTCGAAAGTGGAAAATCGGGGGGGGTGGTGGCGATGGGGAGAGGGGGAGGAGGAGTTTAATAGATATCTGAAAGAAAGAGGATTAACTGGTAAGAAATGTAAAGAGGAGGTCAGTAATAAGTGTCATAAAATTTAATTCAGTCCCCAATTTCGGTATTGGAGATTTGTAATGTTATCCATTCACAAAATGACGAAGGATCATAATGCATAGTCAATATGTCTATGATATTAATTAGTCATAATTTTGTTTGTGCAGTATGACACAAAATTTCTGAGTTGGAGACTTATCAAGTTAAAGTGTACGGTTTATTTATTTGTTCTTCTGAAAGTCCTGATTGCTTCTCGGAGGTGTAACTCATATATCTAAACAGAATCAATGGGAAGGTCTCGAAAATCACACGAGGATATTACTTTTTGTAAAGAGAAGGAATCCATGCACAAAGTCCATGAAGAATCTGTGAAAACGATGGGATGGTAATGAAAAAACTCATTCAATATCTTACTATTCAATCAGCCTCTCGATTGCCAGGAATCTGGAATCCAAGAAAGTAGCTAGTTTTTTTTTCTTTTATTATTAATCCATTTAATCAGTATCATTTGGGTATCTCAAGTTGGATAGAAATTTAGTATAATATTGGTCAAAAAGTAGGATAATATTGTTCGCCCCTAAGGTTTAAAGAATGTGGTATGGATCCATTAAACTCGGAAAGTAATATGCAATCTCCACATATTCTTTCTTAATTTTATTTAAAACAATCATTTAATTATCAAGTAAATAAAAATTGTTACGTGTTTTGCTAAATTTTTTAGAGAAATCATAACTGTTTTCAATCGACTTTCAAAGAAATTATTTATTTGGGGTCGCGGATACTTACCTAACATAATTTCCCAGGACTTATTTTTTAGGTTTTACAAAACTTCGCAGAAAAAGATACGTAGGTACTATAAATAAATGAACTCTTGGATACTCTATTCTCACATAAAACTTTTCTGTGCTTATATTTTACGATTACTCAAAGAAAACTCTCCTTATTGCCCCTTGTTGTTTCCACTGTTCTTGATTGATTTGTGTTACCATATTAGTGGATCATTATGTTGTTCAACCAATTTTTTTTTCATCCAATTTACACTATTTTGGAACTGTTCAACCCTCCCTTACCATGCCTTTGAGACTTCAAAAACCCAATGAACGAGAAATATGTCGATCAGAAACATAGGAACATGTTTTATGTTTTATAAAAGCCTCTTCAAAACCGAAATTAGAGTTTCTCCAATATGCCAATCAGAAACATATTCCTAGAACAAAAATGATTGTTTCAAATTTTGCATGTGTTGGAATGCTACATATAAGATGATGGGTTCAGTCTTCCATTACATGAAAGCATATATCTGATTGAAAGCACATGATCCTAACTTTAAAGACCCACCTACTTAAGAGTATTGAAAGAAAGTTGAAGTAATACGTGTTTTCTGAGGTACATCCTTAATTTTCCTTCACAAAAAATCAAATGAGGTGTCCTCTTCCTCTTCAATGTTGATCCAAAAGCCAAGGGTTTGAAAAGATTGTCATAGTTTCAATAAAGTTGAAGCAATTTTCCAAAGCAAAATGGAGCTTGATAAACGATGATGAAGATGAAATGGGCAATTTTTACATTTTAACATGCATGGTGGAAGGTCAACGGTTCAAAGTACCCCGTTACTACAAGGATGGCAAGAGATCTCTTGGTTATTTTAATGTCTTCAATTGCTTTCAAATTAACTTTACTATTGGATGACGAGTGTTTTCGAAGTTCTGTAGTTTTTTTGCTTCCTTCAACCATCCGTTGATACATTGATAAGTACACAAGATTGGATTACAGAAAACGACATGCAACTTGATGATGAGTTAGAATTAGAGAAAGCTTTTCAAGGTTAGCTTACTTCTTTGTTTGATTTTTTTTTTCAGACCATATTACATAGGAAATTTATCACTAGCCCTTTTTTTTTCTTCTGTTTTTTAGATATAGCCTCGATAAAGCTTCCACATGGTGATCAAACTTCAGTAGCAAATGAGGTTAGTAACACCCAATAACAATAGTTATCTCCAAATTAAAAATAAAATAACTATGGCATGCCATGAAGCTGACCTCATTTGCTGGAGTAAACTGTAAAAAGAAATTTGAGAAATAATTTACTTTTGGGCTGCGTAGAAGGTTAAGCATGGTATAGCTGTTCGTAGTCTGAATAAACCTTAGGTATGCAAGAACAGTATATTTATTGTGACATACTTTTGTTGTTTATTTGTTCGTTGTTGATTTTGTTGGTTTATGTATTCTATGGACTTATTTGCTGTTGGTTGTGTTGGTTTATTAGGACATTTCTTCAAATTTAATTTATCTCATTATGCATTGATTCTTTATCTACAATACCAGTTTTCTTTAATTAATTGAAATGTTAAGTTTGTTTTGGTTTTTGAAGGGTGTGGCATGGCATTTGAATTGATCTAAGATGGTAGTTGTGTTTTCGTTTGTGCGCACAACTCACACTCATTTTATCGCTAAGAGTTTAATGGATCTGCATCTGAATTTGAGAGGAGAAGCGACTTAGCTTGTTATGATGATAGTTTTAAAAAATATGATGTGATTAGAAATGATGAATAAGATTAACATATGATATCATACGGCTATAATTATCCAATTTTATTTCACTTTCATTCCTTTTAAATGTTATACCAACCACTATAGTAGGAAGAATTTTTAGTAATGTTTATTGGGGTTTTTATTGACGTTTTAAAATGTTGCAATTAACATTACCAACGTTCGAAAAAACATTAATAATTCATACATTGATAAAGGTTTTATCGATGTTTTTTAAAACGTCGGTAAAAACCTTAATAAATGTCGTTAAAAATCAAGTTTACAATAACGTTTTCGAAAAACGTCATTAAAAACTATCCTTTAACAGTATAGAAATTATTCGATGGATTAAAGCAAGTGTTGATTGTTTTTAACAGCGTTCAAACAAGCGCCCTTAAAATTCATTTGTCTTATAATAAACCATAAATCAAATTCCATTTTATTCATAAATTTATCGTGGGTAAATATACAATTATCTGTGTTTCAAACTTATAAGAAATTATAAGAGTGCATTCCCTAATTTTCAAAGTTATTAAACACATAGACAACCCCAAAAACATTAATGAAATAGGTATAAACAAAAAATTTAAGACTCTAACGAACAAACTTGAAACCAGATCTAAAAAATTTTGACCTCGGATTTGAACACGCCAAGTTTGGTATTATGGTCCTCATTGATAGAGCTATGAAAGTGTTTAGATGCTAACCAAGAAGCTCAAAAGAAATTACATTTCTTAGTCTTGTTTGTGGATACACATCATAATAGACTTCTCAATTGAGAAGCTAAACTGGGAAAAATAATTAGTTTCCACGTAATTCATTGTTATTTGTTTGGCAATAATTATCATATAACGGAAATATTTTCGAGTCAATTGAGATTTTCTTTCTTTATTTCTCCCCGTCAAAATCTTTAATGCCTCATTTAAGGAAAGATAAGTGTTGGCCTAAGTTGTTATGATTTTTGCTTGAAATCTCCTCTCCAGCCTCGTTCCAAGCAATTTCATATCTTAACTACCTGGACCTGACTTCGATTCTACGCATTAATTATCAAGCGTGTTCTACATACCTCTCTTAACCACATTTTAAATTTGAACCTCATAAATACGAATTAAAATTCAAAAAGATTACCTTATAAAGGGTAAACAATTTTGCTGGTATTTATTTGTATGCGTCCACAGTTTTATCTAAAAGTTCTATTAAAAAAAAACCACAGCATATTCTATTTTATTTTCATACAAATAAACATGATGTATATCTATCCATTGGAAAAGTAAATTTCTAGGAAGGAGAGGAGCAAAAAGGGGGAACATATATACGTCGTTTTTCTATTCAAATATGTATTCTAAACTTACATATGCAATATACTATAGAAAAGTATAGTTTGAAATGTTGAAACTCATCTCTTCTCTTTTGAAATTGCTAAATAAGCCAATATATAAACAAATTTATAACAAAAAGTGCTTCTTTTGATCACAAAATGAAATCTTGAGTTGAGATTTCATATTACAAGCATGAGTTTCGAATTAATGCTTAGGAATTTTGTCAATAGAGGCAATTTTTTCCGAAAATCTTGTGCTAAATTGAATTATAATATTTCTTGACAAACTTTCCAAAGAATGTCACTTTTCAATAATATAATTCCTCAAAATTAAAATAGATTGCTAATTATTTTTTTCTTTTTCTTTTTTTGTTATTTTAAAATTTTATATAAATTAAATTAAACTTCATGATTTTTTTTGTAGAGATGAGTCGGAGTTGGTGGAAATAATTAAAATAGAATTCGTCGCTTTGAGCATTATTGGCTTTAACATGTTCTTTAAACAGAATCATGGATAAATGAGGAGAATATCTGAAAGGTTAAAGGGATTTACAGGAAATCCCTATCCCTAAACCTCGGGGAGGTTGTTGATACTCCTATATTCTTGTTTGTGGATGCATATCATGATAGGGAGATCTCAACCGGGAAGCTAAACTGGGAAAAATAATTAGTTCCCACCTCATTCTTAGTTGTCTGCTTGTCAATAATTATTATCATAACGGAAGCGTTTCTAATTAACTTTCTTAACCAAATTTTAAACAGAAACGTTTTTGGATCAAATTGGCAAGAATGAAAAAATAATTTTCTTAATTTTAAGGGATTAAAAAGGTAAAATTAAAGTTTTTTTGTTGAATCACGTTTATTGTAGATAATATTGTATTAAAAAGGAGAGTATTTTATTATATTTATATACAGATCTGTATTTTCATTCAAATCCTGTGATGTACTTATCCATTTAAAGTAAATTTCTAGGAAGGAGAGGAGAAAAGAGGGGGAAATTTCACTTTATGTTGTATATTTACAGCTCAAGGAGGAATTCTTCCTCATCGGTTATTAAGCTCTTCTTCGATTAATCCTTTCTCAACTTAAAAACAAAAATACTGTTCACAGAAGTGTTCTTTTTTTTTTTTTTTCAAATTTCTTCGTTTATTTGCTCGGATTCCGGGGCATTTTCTTTTTGGTCTCTAGTGGCCACGAGTCTGCTCTCCTTTTAACATGTCTATGAGGCATCGTAAGCCTAATGGATTAGACTTGTCCGACCAAGAAGAAAGCGCTCTGGTTGTGGCAAAACGCCAACAGAGGAGGTGGCGGTTGGCTTTTGCGGTCATATGTTTCACCAGGGCTCTTGTTTCTTTGTCAAAAAAAGCTCTCGAAAGGAAGAAACAAATCTTTCGGTCCCTTTCTTATGTTGCCATCAATGTCGATAACCAATCTCGGCAGCATCATAATGGCGTGGCTTTTCTCAATATTGATCAGAAGGTACTCTCCAGCCTGGTGAGAGAGAAGAGCCTGGAATCTTTGAGTAATCTTGGAGGCGTGAAACAAGTTGCTCAACTTCTTGAAACCGATGAGAAGAATGGTATTCAAGGTAACGAGGCAAGACTTTTACAAAGAAAACATATTTTTGGTTCAAACACCTATAAAAAACCGCTTGCAAAAAGTTTCTTCAGTTTTGTTTATGAAGCATTCAAAGATCCCACCATTATGATTCTTCTAGTCTGTGCTATACTTTCTCTGGCATTTGGGATCAAACAACATGGTTGGAAGGAAGGTTGGTATGATGGAGGGAGCATAATTTTGGCAATCTTTTTAGTCATAGGGGTGTCTTCCGTTAGTAACTTTAAGCAAAACAGACAATTTGAAAAGCTTTCAAACGAGAGTGGTGACATAAAAGTTGATGTAGTTAGAGATGGCAGGCGCCAAACCCTGTCGATCTTTGAAGTTGTAGTGGGTGATGTTGTGTGTTTAAAGATTGGTGATCAGGTTCCTGCTGATGGGTTGTTCTTGAAGGGACATTCATTGAAGGTAGATGAATCTAGTATGACTGGTGAGAGTGATCATGTTGAGATCGACAACAGGGAGAACCCTTTCCTGCTTTCGGGAACCAAAGTGACAGATGGTTATGGTTTTATGATGGTTACTTCTGTTGGCATGAACACGGCGTGGGGAGAGATGATGAGTTCCATTAACCGGGATTTGGATGAGCAGACTCCGTTGCAAGTTCGTCTCAACAAGCTGACTTCCTATATCGGAAAGATTGGATTGGCTGTGGCGGTAATGGTCCTTCTTGTCTTATTGATTCGTTATTTTACACGAAACACCACAGATGAAAACGGAAACAGAGAATTCAACGGCAGTAAGACCAAATTTGATGAGGTTATGAATGTTGTTGTTCGAATTATTTCTGCAGCAGTGACAATAGTGGTGGTGGCGATTCCTGAAGGTTTGCCTCTGGCTGTTACTCTCACTCTGGCTTATTCTATGAAGCGTATGATGGCTGATAATGCATTGGTCAGAAAACTCTCTGCTTGTGAAACAATGGGATCTGCCACAACAATCTGCACGGACAAAACCGGCACCCTCACTTTGAATGAAATGAAGGTAACAGAGTTCTGGGTTGGAAAAGAAGCCATGAAGGATTTTAATATGGCAGCTAATGTTTATGAGTTGTTACGAGATGGCGTTGGTCTAAACACAATTGGAGCCGTTTACAAGTCGAATTCTGCATCAGCTCCTGAGATATCTGGTAGTCCAACTGAGAAAGCAATACTCTCTTGGGCTGTGTTAGACATGGAAATGAATCTGGACGAGTCAAAGCAAAACTGTCAAATACTACATGTTGAAGCCTTCAATTCAGAGAAAAAGAGAAGCGGCGTTTTGATGAGGAGGATCAATGAAAAGGTTGTTCACACACACTGGAAGGGAGCTGCTGAGATGATACTGGCAATGTGTTCACATTATTATGACAGAAGAGGTATAATGAAAGTCATTGATAGTGAAGAAAGAATGCAAATTGGGACAGTTATCAAGGGCATGGCAGAGAAGAGCCTGCGATGCATTGCCTTCGCTCATTCAAAAGTAGCAGAAGAAATTGAGCAAACTCATGAGAAGCTTGAAGAATCTGGATTGACCTTGCTGGGACTTGTTGGTTTAAAAGATCCATGTCGGCCAGGCGTGGACAAAGCTGTAGAATCCTGCAAGAAAGCTGGAGTGAATGTCAAAATGATCACTGGAGACAACATCCACACAGCAAGAGCTATAGCTATTGAATGTGGAATACTTAGTCCTAGTGAAGATTTGAGTACTGAAGCTGTGGTAGAAGGCGTTCAATTCCGGAATTACTCATATGAAGAGAGGATGGCGAAGATTGATAAGATCACTGTAATGGCAAGATCGTCCCCCTTTGACAAGCTTCTGATGGTACAGTGCTTGAAGCAAAAAGGTCATGTGGTAGCTGTTACAGGAGATGGGACAAATGATGCACCTGCGCTAAAGGAAGCTGACATTGGGCTCTCCATGGGGATCCAAGGCACTGAAGTTGCAAAGGAAACCTCAGACATAATCATCTTGGATGATAACTTTTCCTCTGTGGTGACCGTTTTGAGGTGGGGAAGGTGTGTCTACAACAACATCCAAAAGTTCATCCAGTTTCAGCTCACAGTGAATGTTGCAGCCCTTGTCATCAATTTTATTGCAGCAGTTTCTTCTGGTGATGTCCCATTGACTGCTGTTCAGCTGTTGTGGGTGAATCTAATCATGGATACCTTGGGAGCTTTAGCATTGGCTACCGAACGTCCAACCAACCAACTTATGACCAAAGCACCTGTGGGTCGATCTGCGCCTCTCATAACCAAGGTCATGTGGAGGAACCTTGTTGCTCAGGCTTTATATCAAGTAATTGTGCTATTAGTTCTGCAGTTCAAGGGAGGATCTATCTTCCATGTGGACGAGAAGATAAAGAACACCCTGATATTCAACACATTTGTCTTATGCCAGGTCTTCAATGAGTTCAATGCAAGGAACCTGGAGAAGAAAAACATATTCAAGGGGTTGCACAAGAACAAACTCTTCATTGGGATAGTTGGGGCAACAGTTATTCTTCAAGTTTTGATGGTGGAGTTTCTTAACAGGTTTGCCAACACCAAGAGGCTGAATTGGGGGCAATGGGGAGCCTGTGTTGGCATTGCTGCTATGTCTTGGTTAATCGGTTGGCTTGTGAAGTGGATTCCAGTTTCTGGAAAACAGTTTCTCTCCT
The DNA here is from genome assembly GCA_026122585.1 of Anacardium occidentale. NCBI lineage: Eukaryota > Viridiplantae > Streptophyta > Magnoliopsida > Sapindales > Anacardiaceae > Anacardium > Anacardium occidentale. Next base: position 403,902 of record JAJEJH010000134.1, read on the forward strand.
TTTCCAGAGGAACCCCTGCAACTTGAACAGTTCATTGCAACCAGAAAAAAAAAAAAGATTTATTTTACTTTCTCGGAATGAGATGGCATCAGCAGCTCCTTTACCTTATAAATACCTGAAAAAAAAAAGTTAAGGGAATAAAATTAGCATAATTTGGTGAATAGTATTAATACATTTTTAATAGTATATTTTCACTCAAGAGTCTTAACATAGTTTCAATTTCCTTTTTCGTATCATATTGGTTTGAGTTCACTTGGGCTAAATATATTTTTAATATTAATAATATATTAAGATTTTTCTATTATTATCAAATTATGAAATCAATTAAGTAAATTATTTTTTAGTTATTATCTTATTGTTAATGTAATTTCATTTACTTGTTATTTTAATTGAAAAATAAGGGTACTATGATTAAAAAAAAAAAAAAACATTAACAAATAAAGATAAAATTATAAAAAATAAATAAAGGAAGTCAATAGATTATTTTAAGAGAAAAGAAGAAAAAATTGACAGGAATTAAAATGATTTCAGAAAATAAAGAGAATATGGGTGAAAATGATCAGTTTTCAATTAGATTACACAAGACCTCCTCTTATAGTCTTTGAGTGAAGATTTTGTTAATTTTAGTCACAATTCTAAACATGCATTTTCTTTCTCAGTTGGACTCTCTTTCAACATCTTTAACTCTTTCTTCTTCTTTTTCTTTTCTGGGCCTCCAACTTGGGCTTTGAACAATGACCACATCCTATTTTTGAAACATTTCTTCCATATATATATATGTATGTATGTATGCATGTATGTATGTATATATATTGCAGTAAACAAAAAAAAAAAAAAAGATATGTAAAATAAATAATTATATAGTAAGTATGATTAACTTCATTCATTTGAATAAATATTAATATGATATTGACTGTTAATGAAATTGGTTACAAGTTCATAATGAAATTCGTTAATTTATAAGATAAGCAAATTAAAAAAATAAAAGTATTTTCTTTATTATTTTCAATGTTAGTAAATTAAATACATTTTGCTTCAAGCTTCATTGGATTCCTTTTCACCTATCGTGATAAACATTCATCATCAACAATCTTTTAATTATACCAAATATTTTAATTGAAATCGCATCAAAATGGGGTAATTTTAGTTAAAATCAAACTACTTAGGTGTGATTTTATTATAATAATATTGTTTGATTGAAAATTGCATTGGAACGAGAGTCGCACTAGAATGATGCAATTTTAATTTAATCATGTCATTTTGATAAAATTTTAATTGAATCACACTATTTTCAATGTGATTTGATTGAATCATATCGTTATGGTGCAATTTTAACTTTAAGTGTGATTATAATTCTAATATTAATTGTAATAAATGTAATTATGAATTTGGAATTGGTCGAAGTTATAACTAAGATTTTAATTTTTTTCAAATGAAAATAGAAGGGGGTTTAAATGACCAATTTTTAAGTTAGTAAAACGAAATTAAATTATTTATATCTTAAGGATGTAAGTGATCTTAATCTTATAATATTTATATATTTAATAAACTAACCAAAATTCTTTTTTTTTTTACCATGAAAACTAACTATTTAAGTAATGATAATATAGAATTATCAAAGAAGTGGGTGATTGGTGGGTGATATATGTATGTACCCCCTTTTATGTAATTTTGAAAAAAAAAAAAAAAATGGAGCTATTGATACAGACTAAAATAACCTCATTTCTTGAAACATCCCATTTCAAAGTTTTAAAATCAATTTATTTTCTGTACCACCCCCAACAATTTCATATTCATCTCTCTTTTTTTTTTTTTTTTCACAATTTAAATGAGTTCAAGATTTTATTCTCTTTACTTAAGTTATATACATATTTTATCATCATTATTCCTAAAATAAAATTTTTGATAATTGAATTTCACATTCATTTCATTTTTTTTTTTTAATATTTTAAATGAGTTTAACATTTTATTCTCTTTATTTAAGTTATATACACTCTATCATCATCATTCCTAAAATGAAAATTTTTTTATAATTGAATTAAAAGAGTATAAAAAATAAAGTTTAAATACATTCCAACAAATAAATTCAAAAACATAATAACAATTAAAACAACACAAAAAATATTTGATTCAAATATACTTTAGGATTTTTTTTTTATGTAAACCTTGCATGTTTTATTTTTTTTTCATTAGCACCAATTGGTTTTAAAAACCTAATTTGATCATCTTTCCTCTTTTGTTTTATTTGTTACTTTATTTGGATTCATAAAATCAAAATACTTTTGTAAATGATGTATAAAAGATCTGATTTCATTCTCAATTGTTTCTACAATATCTCTTTTATAGTGTGGATATTGAACATTTTCTTCATAATTTGAGCATAGAAAAGTAAATCCATTCGAATTGTTTGATTACCTTTTTCTTTCAAGCATAATAAGTTATCTAAATTCATATCTATCACTATTTCAAAATAATTACAATAATTAAACTCATTTGATCTCTGATTTATTTTGATATGTACAAAATAAATATAATAATTGACAAATTATTAAAAAATGAAAGCAAATTAATTTATAAAATTGGGAACTGATTAAAAGAGTTGAGATATTGAAATCTGATATAGAAAAGATTGAGAAAGTTGAAGAGATTAATGAATTATTGTGTGAAATTATGAATTTTAAAAGATATTTATAGTAAATTTAAAAAACAAAAAAAAAATATTTAGTCTTTAGAAAGTCAATTCGACGATAATAAATTTTTTATTTTATATATGTATATTAAATTTAATAAATCAGGTTAGATCGTTCTGTAAAATTGTACTAAAGTAGAAAGTTTAATGACCGAACATCTTACCATGTATGGGTGTCTAAAAAAGAGAGATCACATGCACACATATTTATCATATTAACTAATATGATAGATGCAATGATTTTAATGATCAATTATGTACGGCATTGTATGAAGCTGAATTTTATAAAGTGATACTAGTAATAACTTATTGTTAAATATGATTTTGGTTTCTTTTTAATGTTTAATTACCCACATCTAGGCATGAGACAAGGGAGTACAAAGTTTTAAATTTTTTTTATTTATGTAAAGATAAAAAGAGTACAAAATTAATTATTATTTTTTTAATACAACACGTTAACATTATTATAGATTTGTTCACTCTCAAATATGTGTTAGTGAAGAGGGAGTTGTGTGCTATCTTTTGCTCTTTCGGCTACTTTTCTTTTGCCGCATGGAATGGATGGACTTTTTTGGTACATCTGCACATTGGAGGATGCCGCTCAGGGACTTTTATTCTCACGATTATAAATATAACACCAACTAGATGTCTACGTTTACATTTCATGAACAAATGAATTCATACAAAGTTGACAAATTTACATAAAGTTCGGATTTTAATTTGTATTTCAGTAATAAGTTACTTCAATTTATCTCTTTATTTTGTAATGAAAACGACATTAATTAAATGTAGTATCTTTTGATAAATCTTACATCAATCAAATACAAGATAAATAGTAAATATATATACGTCTTACTTTTCTTTTTTGAATGCTAAAATAAAATTGGTTAAATAATTTATGAGGTTTTAAATCATCAGACTGTATTTTTGTTTGCAAAGTCTATCATGCTCTAACAACTTTTGTTATTGTATATTTAGTTTTTATTTGCTCTTGGTTAAAATACATCACCTAGCCATTCAGTAATGATCACTATCTCCATCAACTCTTCATTCTGTTAAAACTACTCCTAGAAGAATGGTCCCCAATCGATTCACCTCAATATCAAATCCATTAGCTCGTTCTCTCTTGACCTAAACTTCCTTGCTCAAGTCGCGCAGTTAGGACATAATGATTCAACCCATCTTCCTTCCTCAATATGCACTACTTGCGAGCAACAAGTTATTCAACCTCAAAAGCTTCTTCCTTGGCCTAAGGCGTTGCTCCTTGACCTCTAATTTCTCTCTTTTTTGGCTTGGAGTTTTATTTTCAAGGTTGATGCTTTATCCTTGAGTGAGTAATTCTCCAGCTCGTGAGTATCTTCCTTTACAAGAGCTAGATCATAATAGATTAGAGGCAACATACTTCTAAATTGCAAATTAAGCAAAACAAAAATGGCAATTAGATTAACCCACATAATATAGTTAAGCAAATGCAAAACAAAAAGGTAAACACAAAACATGTTACCCTGATTGAATCCTCAACAAACTGATATAGCTTCACAGCATTGTCATTCCTCAGAATTTTGCCCATTCATCTTTTCAGACACACTCCCTTATCATGGAAGTTACGAGAGTGAAATTAAGAAGCAACCCATTGTATCCTAAATCTCTAAAGATCAAGAGGAGCAGGAAGGAAGAGGAGAACAATGTCCATGCCATGGGTAGCCCTTATACGACTGCACTTAGCTATTGCATAAAGACGCTCATCATCTTGCAATCTCTTTTCCGAAGAACCCGTTGGCCTCTTCCCTCATTAGCCTCTAATGGAAACTTTTAACCACATGTTTCGAATTTGACATTCATGGGCCAAGGACTAGACTAGATTCCCTGGATGAAAAATTTGAACATGAGCTTTTATAACCCTCACCTCTGATAAACTGAATGAATTGCTTTGAAGTTCACCTCATTTCTGTAACAAGAAATGATTTTGATGGTGAAATTGCTACCAAAAACAAGTGTCACCGACTTTCTATAAGAAAATCCAGGTTATGCAAGAAGTAATTCTTACTATATGTCATGGCCCTATTACACATGTCAGAAATGTGATCAGTAAGGTCCCTTGATATCATGATTAGTGTATTACATGCACATTTATTGTGATAAATAAAATGTGCAAAATGTTATCGATATAATGTTTGATAACCTATCATGAATCTCCCTAAATCTGTTTTCTTAGGGAACAAAGTTTTCATAGTTCTTTTTGTAGATTAGAAATAATCATTAGATAATAAAACTTCTTTTTATCTGAATTTTTATGAACGACATCCAATAGGTGAAATTCAATGATTAATTATAGTATCAACAATTAGAAACATCTCATATCCACCAATTATATACGCTTCTCATTAAAAAACCAACAAGAGGAATCCCACAAGGTGGCACATCTTTTTAACATTTAAGAGATTCATTTTCTGTTCTTCCCTGCGTCAATAAAGAAAAGTTATCCATTTTTACCTTATAGAGATAATATCATTAATGTAATTATTATATTTTAGTTCAAGTAATTAAATTGAAAATAAATCTATCTTAGGAATTATATTTAAATTAGGAATTTTTTTAATTCTGATTATTCTCCTCTTCACCTTATAAATACAAGTAATGAGGGACAAATCCTAAAAATACAAGTGAAAAGAAACATCAAAAGTCATACTCAGTTATATTCCAATACAACCCTCATTTAATTTCATCTACATGTTTATCCAAAATTCTGCCGTTCTAAAGTTATATCTACAATAATCAAAGTATATCATAAATATAGAATTTTCATTAATAGACCAAATCACATTAGCAATTCTGTGTTATCTTTTTCTATATTATTTTTATTTATCTCAGCATAATAAATACTATAATTCATTAACTGAGAAGCACTTCTATAGCAAAAACTGAAGACGTTTATGGAACCTAGTGGTGGATTATATCCATATATGTCCCTTATCTCTCGCTTAACGTACTTCTTGAGGCCACGGGAGTTAAATTCTTTTAGTTCATATCTTCAGAAAATTGTGCGACATAAAAAGCATATTAATCTAGTGCATTTTAAAAATCACTACTTAGATTTCAAATTTTAAACTGACATTACTATTATTAATTTTGCTGACATCTTGTTTTCTTCCTTCTGTACTCATGCCAGGCTGCTAAGTAACAAAACAACAAGCAAGATGCATGGTTTCTACTTTCCAGTCATGGGAAATGTGGAAAGTTCCATTATTAATGGCGTGCACCAAACTATGCCATCAACTCAACAGCCATGCCTTAGTGTAATGATAGTAAGACAAACGAAATAGCTAAACCCCGAGCCTGCAGGAAGAGATTGCGAGAAAATTTGCCGTGTGTTATTTGACCCTCAAAGAAAACGAACAGTAAAAACACACAACTACTGAAGATAGGAACAAGTATATGCATGAAAAATCTAATATCAAAACGATGTAGAAAATTTTTATTATGAATGAAGGGATTACAAAATGAAAAAGAGATTTCTTTAGTCTCTTTATTTGAGTTCTCGATTTAACTTCCTATTTTGTGGCTCACTTTTTTTAACTTCATTTAAATGTAACTTTTATATACAAACTGTAACCGACAAATATTTAACACATGTATGAGTCGATCACATTTTCACAACAAGTGTTGACACATGCATTTGTTGGTCATATTTTTGCAGTAAATTGTACCTGCATTAATTACAGCAGTAATTAAATTGCTCCATTCCACAAGTGATACCAAGCGGATAGGATGTTAATTGCTCATTTATTTAAGTGAATTGACCGAATCTCCTAGCCACCACTATAAATCTCCTTGTAAATTTACCGTTCGAAATTTATAGCGACATTTCGGTTGCATGGAATCGACTGAGGATCTTGTTGAGTTTGGACGGAGAGTCTTACCCAAATTTAGCTTCCACACAAAGACATATATGACCATCTCCAACAAACATAATAAGGATTTAAGGCTAAACTTCAATGCATTCCAACTCATAAGCATCACCTAATTATATGCCTATATCCTCATCTCTCACCCCAGCTTGTAAGAGAACATCAACTTGCACAGTGAGTGATACTAAACTTACAAATTAAATAAGTATCGCAAAATGATGCGGCATTAATTTGATAAATTTATAACGTATTTGTGACCTCATTTTATCTCTTAATCACAATATTTGTGTGTAGGAGAGAAGTTAAGGGAAAATGTCAAAGAAATGAGGAACAATGAGCAAGACATTTTCTGGCGTAGAAAGGTTGAGTACGCTAGTGAAAGAAGTTACATGTATGTAGTCTTCTTTTGTCAAGATTTGGAAGATTGAAAAATCAGAAAAATCATTGCTATCTGTTGTTTTCTCTGAAGAAATTAACTACTATCGATAATCTTTCTTGTCAATAAATGAAGAAAATAATAATAGCAGGACCAGAGACAAAAATGATAGTGACTGTTGAGTTTTCTTCTACTTAGACCTAAGAAGCAGTGATTCACACAGTTTTTGGACCTCGGAAAGACAAATGTCGCATGGAGAAGACATATGCACAGAGAAAAATCATTAAAGATAATTCACGAGCAAGTGTAAGGCAAGATAAAAGCACGATGCATCTGATTAGATGTACGTTTCCCCTTAATGTAGAGATATAGAGAATTTTCAAGGGCCATGAATGAGATTTTAAAATAATTGGATAGCTTCCAAAAATGAGTTTTTCTTTAAACAGAGACAGCATATCTCTCACCACTTTTTGAGTATGTATCTAAATTTTAGCTAGCAAACCAAGAAGAAAGCTCAATTTCTCTCTTCATATGGAGTTTTTACCAGATCTGCATCTTCATAGATATTCATAATTTTATGTGGGATGAACAAGTTTCTTATCTTAATTATTTCACTATCATATAGTTAGTCTCATGCTTATGCTAATCAAGTTAATTTGTAATGCATGAACCAATAGATCTACTAAAAGTATATACGAATTGAGGAGATTCAAATTGTATTTTGAGTAATTTTAACTTTTTTAATGACCGAAATAGATCTACAAGGATTCCCAGCCAATTCATGAAAAAAATCGTGTAACAGAAAGAATGATGTAGAATTTTAAGTAGATTAGATTGCAAGAAAACCAAGGAAGATGTATAAATTAACCCAAAAAAAAAATTTTACCAGTACGTGAAATAATTTGAAAAGCACTCTCTTCAAGGCACGAGAGGAGGGATCTGAAAAGCACCAACCGAGCTGAGACAGAAATTATGTCACTCGAAACCCTAACAACATCTCACACCTGCTAATAAGATTCTCCACAGACGCCCTTGACACACAAAGGACGAACACGACAACTCAAAAATCAAGAATACTATAAAAAGACCATGTTGCACAAAAGGGTATAGACATAAAGCTGAATCTAAAACACCAATGTGAATAAAAACACAAAGCCAAATAAGATTTAACATACCTCAAATTCTATGTGATGGGATTTTTGAGAAAACGGATCCAAAGAAGGCGGAGTTGAATAGGGTTATTTCTCATGCTACCATCAATAGGTGAAGCTGCCAGATGATCTAGTCTCTCCCGTATAAGAAAAAAAAGAATAAGAAGAGCTCAGATCACGCTGGCAGCTTTAACCATCGGTGGAGCACGCGTGATATAAGCAGACAAAGCTCTATAATTCCCTTCATCTCCTTCATTCTATTGAATTTGCTTCTTGATGAAGATTTTGTAGAATAGAGAAGAGAAGATGATGATGAGGTGATATAAATAGGTAAAGAGAGCAACAAAAGATAAGTACATGACTTTCTTTTCTTTTCTTTTTTCTTTTTCCAGGAACAGTATTTGCTAGTTGCAGGCCACTTATATGTTGTCTTGTGATTAGAATGGTACAAATACTATCAAATAAGACAAAATAAAAAATAAAAACTAGTATATTTCTATTAAATGAACCTGGAAAAAGAGATTGGAAACTTGAATGCTATATAGCAAAGACGAGACGGGATGGTGGACTTTGTGTTCAAATCATTTTGGTAATTTTAAGAAGTGGAAAAAAAATAAAAATTGAGAGATTGATAAAAAGTAGAGCAGGAGAAAAAAGACAGAGAGATAGACGCATGTGGTCCATAAAGGAAGGAAATTGAATATAGTCACGCCCACGCCACCACATGCAGACAGCTTATTGATAGTTTCTAAATGACCTCTAAGTGAGGCTTTTGTAACTTTAGTTGGCTGCAGAGTCCCTTTCATGCTCATGCTCATGTTCTCTCTCTCTCTCTTTCTCTTTCTCTCTTTCTTTTCTTTCCTTTGTTTGTTGCAATGTACGCATCAAAGCATTGACCAAAAGGGCCGGTCAATAACACATCAATATATGGGGGACTGTTACATTTGCATGACTTCATAGATTTTGCATATATTGGTTAAGATCAAAGGAACAGCAGGGAAAGAGCTTCCCAATCTACCTTAGGAGAGTCAGAATTTGTTTAAATGATTAACTAGAAGATATTCATGTTGTATGCAGAGGGTTGATAGGAATTCTTAGATTTTATCTTTTTAATTGATGAAAAAAGAAAGTACTTCATGAACTTAAATTTTTATTACTCATAGTTTATAATTCCAATCCAAAGTTTAAAGATTAAAGTTCACAGAAAATTTTTCATACATATCCAACTATATTAAAGCTTAATCCTGACACAATAAAAATCAGGATATATACATCTCTCTCTCTCTCTCTCTCTCTCTCTCTCTCTCTCTCTATATATATATATATATAGATGTCGAGGTAATTAAAACTTTTAACATGTTACAACTCAATATTATAAGTAAAAAAAATTACTTCAATAATATTTGTGTAAGTGCAAACATGCTTTGTTAAATGATGGAGACGTTTGTCTTTTTGAAACAAAAGGGAAATCATTTCTACATGTTTAGGCAAACATCTTAGTTTGATAGGTGGAGTCCCATCAAATTCAATTAAAATAAACCACCATCACCATATGGGTTAGGTAACATACATATAATTTTCTGCAAAAATTATCATTAGTCTGTAAAGCTATCCAACTTATCCCTTCCACGGATAAAAATTTATAATACGGTATAATTTTTGGAGATTCTTTATTAATTTAATTTATTTTATTTTTTTTATCAATTTATTTTTTCCTACAAATTTAAAACAGCATGTAAATTATTAAATCTAAAAGTGAATTGCTTAAATACAAAGAGTTCCATCCTTTTTTTTTTTTATCATTGATGATCTCGCAAAGAATTTATTAATAAATCTCAAGCTTAGATACGCATTTAGTTACTCTAAGATATCATACTTAATATAAAGTAGAAAAATTAGGCTCATATTTTGTTAACTAATTTTAGATATAAAAAGAATCCTTGTATTAATTGATTTCATACGAAAACAATCTTCTACAGGTATCAGAATTTCTGTAGTGATCCCTTTTGTCTAAAATTTACTGCTTTTTTTTTTCTTTTTTCCTTTTTTTTTTTGCAGCATGTATTAATTCAACTATTTCGAGTAAAGTCAAGTGCCTCACTCCTCTTCATGGATATTGTGATGTAGGGACTAATTATTGAATTATTACAACTTTGTGGCAATTAATTAAACTCTAGTGAAGAGGACTCTAGTCTAGCTAAATCATGTGGAGTTTATGATGAAAGCTATTTAATAAATTACCACTTATTATTTCATTTTTTTAACTGAAGAAAAGCATTCGGTTGCTACTATTCTTTTTTTCTAAAGCTTGATTATGTCTTTATATTGGTAATCAACATCTAGAAAAAGATATCATCACTTTGCATGTGAGTTAGTGGGAAGTAAGGATTATATATAATTTATGTTTTGTTTTTATAAGAGTTCTTATCTTTGTTTTTACTCCAATGATGTGTTGGTACGTATGCCACTCAAACTCAAGAAAAATAGGATAAGTCTAATCAAAACCTCCTAATGTTAGTGCACTATCTCTAAGTTATGAGTTTCTTGTTTTTAAACTTTATATTGTCACGTACAAGGTAATCATATTATCTAATTTGAAAGTAAATTTATCTTCCAACAAAGTTTTTGAACCAAAGGTGACAACAATAATAAAATTTTTTTATTTATCTTCTAACTTGTCAACAAAAATAGTTAACAATTGAGAACAAATCAATCAAATTCATTCAAGTGACTATACAGACTTATACCTTCTTTTATCTTCAAATAATATATATTCATTTTGAAATACAATCTACTAATCAATGACCTTCACATATAAATACATTCAAACTTATCCCACAACCCTTTGGTATAATCTCCATCAACATATTATAATTTTATGGAGCTAAGGTTAATCTAATGGTCCTAACAACTCTCATATAAATCTTAGTCCAATCACTATTAGTCATTCCCTTATACTTAACATTTTCTAACGTCTCATCTAACACTTGTTGTATTAACAAATCTTGAATTGTATTTTATCATAATGTGAGAATACTTTTTCCTTCAAATAGCAAAATTTCAAATATAAAAATACTAGACATACCTTCTAACATTTTAAGATATTCACTTCACAAAGAGTAAATCTCAAAACTTCTCTCTTGAATCAATATCTTCCTCAAATCAGGTTTGTTTTTTCCCAAATAATGAACTTTACTTTGATATGGTATGTTGGGAAGCAACACTCAAATCCATGAAAAAATTCAAACCTAGTTTAAAAAGAAAAACACACAAATGCTTGATTTAACCTAATCTAAGGTGAAATTATTTTAAAACTCAATTAATTAATAAATAAATTTTTATAATTACGTGACTTTTAGAACTAAAAAAGCCACATAACTCCTTACTAAACACTCAACTTCATAACGACTAACTAGTTTGTTGGTGCCTCTCTTTTGAGATAATGCAATCTAAAACAAATGAACCTATTCATAAGAGAAAATCCTTTCAAAAATTTAGTAAAAAAGGGGGGTGGGGGTGTGGGGCGTGTTTGTGTGTGTATATATATATATATAAAATACAATCTCAAATAATAATATATAGCTATGTATATTATTGAATTTAAAAATGATCATCAATTAAATATGGAATTGGCCTGATTAGTATCATTGCGTATTGGTAGATTGTTATGATTAAGGTCATAACAAGGTCTAAAATTTATAATTATTCAATAAATTATGATTATAATATGAATTCATCACTGTAATATTCCAAAATAACTAAAATCACTTGTTTAATCTTTTTTTTTTTATACCCAACTGGTATGGTATTTTTGTTGATTTCTATTAGTTTAAACATATAAGATTTCACAATTTTTTATGCAGAAAAGTTTGTAAAACATTTGTCCATATACCGATGACAATAAAATTATGTCAACAAGAGAAACGAAATATTTATATACACATAAATAATTAAAAGTAGAAGTAACTTTTATATAAGACTTCTAATAACAGAATGTAAAATGTGGAGAAAGTATATATTAATATTTGATTAGGATTACATTGGTATTTATATTATGTTGTAATTAATGATAAAATGACTAGTCAAGTGAGGAAGCTTGCTTGACAAAAGATTAATATAATGAAGAAGGTTCATTGTAAAAGATATCAACTGATTAACACCTTAAGAAAGAGATAATGGGAGGTTCACTTAATTATACTTGCCTTTAAACAATATTATTAAAGTTTAGGCAATTATAATGAAAGGTGCAGCCTCAATGTCACCAACAAAGGAGGACTATTGCTTTGTAGCCTTTGCTTTTACATAAATTAATTGATTAGTGCTTTTTTGTGTAACTCTCTCCCCATATTATTGTTAAAAATTAAGCACCGCCTATCTAGGGTCTTCTTACAAACATCCATAATTTTCGTTACAATATCGAGCCTTGCAAACCGCCATTCCAAGGAGATTGAAGAAAGGTCAAAGTCGACTCAGTAACCGACATCAATAAGTATAAATAGAACCAATGTCCTGCCTTTTGAGTGTGCAAAAATAGGGCCATCAAGCTTGTGAGTGAGTTTTTAGTGAGGGTAGAGAGAGTGGAGGCGAGCGAGAAGTGAAGATTTGGAATGTGAGTCGCAGTAAAATGTGTATAGTGACATAAGTTTTGTAAGCTTTTTGAATTCCTAGTTCTTAGTTGTTTGTTATCAAGAACTGAAGCCCAAGCCCAAGCCCAAGACTATATAGCGCCAATTGGGCATTGGGCTCCATATTTGAAGGCATGTCGCATACTTCATGCAGGATATGACTAAATGCGGAAGAAACATGCACTACCAAAACCATGGAAGGTGGAAAGTCATATTCCCAATATAAGGCTAGAAGCACGAACCCAAGTACAATACTAATAGTTATGGAGACAACACAAATCCTGTAATTCTTTTGTTCTTCGGAATAGTGAACACAGCACCGATCAGTAGAACCTACCACTGTTATTCCAATATTTGTTTTGTTTGAAGCAGGCGCATTATTTTCTCACCATCTCCAATCATTCCAACTTACAGGCTTCTTCTCTTGGAGAAACTTTACGATGTCATATTTCATATTTCTACTCAGGAAATATGCCAGAAAAACAATCAGCTTTTTCAATGAACTTATCCACGGGAAGAGCCTCGTTTCCATCTTTGACACGACCCAACAATGACAAAGAGGGTCATTTTCCTGCCTTCATTGCAATTGCCCACTGATCCCTGTGATCATCTTAACACAAATTACAAGGAAAGTGCTACTTGGATGGTCTCAGCACTAGTCATGCCCTCGTCATCCGTAGCATCACAATAAGCAATATCCTTGAGCAATGTCTCCACAATTGAACTGTCTTCTTCAGCCTGAATTGAGTGGCAAACAGAAAGCATTAGTGGTGTCACTCCACACTTAGTTTTGTCTTCAACATCATGAGCAAGAAGTAATAGTGCAGCTTCATTGCACCCATTCTCAGTGGTTACATGCAATATTCACTTTTTCACCATTGTGCAATAGGGTGCATTGGTTAATTTGTGATTTTATTCTTTAATGAATAGAATTCACCCACAAATAAATCAATCTATCATTGTTACATAAGGGTGAATGCACAATTACTTTTGGCATAGAGCTATTCTTCTACTTGTTTCAATAAATAATAAAGGTTAAATGACTATTTCCCACCTAAGGTTTGATAAAATGACATATTCTAATTAAAAATGTTTGAAAAAGTTAGTTTTTTAGCAATTTATCAAACTTGACAGTTAGTTTTAGCAATCAAACTATTTATATTATTTTATTTAAGTATTATAATATAAACATATTTAAAGTATAAAAGTTATTTTCAAAAAATTTATTGGGAATAAATAGATATTCTTTCTGTCTTGTTTTAAAAATTATAATAGTTATCCAATATATTTTGAAAATATTTATTATTTCAATAATTTATAATAAAACATTTAGACCCCAAATTTTTTTATTATTTGAAAATGTAATTATCATTTTTGAAACTACATAAGAATATATTGATATTTTATATTTTTCAAAAACACTTTAAATTTTTTTAAATGAAAATAAAAACCCTTAAAATTTTATTAATACCCCAACATTTTCAAAAGTTAAAGTTTACTCTCAAACAAATAATTATATGTTATTGACACTCTTATTTATATTTATATTAATAAAAATTTTTATTAAAATTAGTATAAATTAGAAAAAGATATTTAATAAAATTTTAAAAAGAGAAAGGCTATTTAATTTGAAGGTATTTTTATTTTTTTAATAATTTTATAGAAAAAATTTAATAAAATTTATTAACATATATAACCAATCGATGAGAAATAGGTTTTAAAAATCTATTATTTTCTCCAACATTAAGTGGGAAATATGTTTAGGACAATAATAAAGAAAAAGTTGTAAGTTTTTTTTTTTCCTCGCTGCAATAACTGTTCGATGCAAGCTTGCTATGTTGGTAGCAATTACTGTGCATATAAAAAACATTTCCTAGACAAATTACTTGATAGCATTAACCATTGTTTCTCATTGTCTTGATTTTATTCCTTGATGCTGCTGATTAACATATATGCACATGAACCAGTTCCTTCTTTCTTGGAAAGGTGAAGAAGTGGTTCCGAGAAATCGTAGTTTATATGCATGTGCCCTTTGCGGATATATCGGTGGAAGTCCATATGACGAAACATTTGTAAGCCAATCTAACAAATATGTTATCCTATGATAACAAAATAATTTTACAGTTTTTTTGAATCGGAAGCGTACCTCCTGTCATGGTTAATTTCTGCGATTCGGAAATAAGCTGCTGTGATTCTTCACCGAGAAGATTGTCCTCGTCAATATTGAAATCCAGTGCTTCCAAAATACGCACTAAAACCTTTGATGGGATGGGTTCTGAATTCAATAGATTTTGGAGACCAGTTTTCTGTATTTATGAATGCTTGAATGTACATGTATTTCCATCAAACACAAGTTGGCCTTTTATACTAATTATCAAAAAGACAATTATGTCCTTATAAAGTGTTAGACCATTTTACCTTTATGAGAATATTAAAATTACCTTAATTTGCAAATTCAATTCTAACGACATCAAGAATTGGTTTCAAGACATAAGGTATCAAGCATGGATAGCTTATTTAAATATAAAAACGGGTTTCATGAATAAAAATTAACATAGAGATGGCGAAACAATAAATAAACGGGTCCTCATATCTAGACTGATCACTTCCCCAGCGGCTAAGGCCACTTGGTTCTAAATTGATGAGACAGGTCTTTAATTAGACCCAAGAACAGAAGAGCGTTGAGCACATTTGAATAAAATAGGAGAGGAGCAAAGAATCATAGTCCCAAAAGGTCAAACTAGGAAGTCAAGGATTTGAGGTGAGATTTATTGTCAAATTGGAAATATAAACAAACCGTATTTCATGTTCAGATCTGAAGATGTTTCTGTTGCTAACTTCATTTCGTAATGTGAATTGTCTTAAAAGGTGACAAGGTTGGGATTTGGTTGCTTCAGCCTCACTGGAGTGTACAATGATCCTATGCCTGAAGGGGCCGCCATTTCACTCATCAAGCAAGCTTTTGACAAAGGACTCACTTTCTTTGATACAGCAGATACCTACGGACCTCATACTAATGAGATTTTGATTGAAAAGGTAAACGCTCTTCGTCATAAACTCCGGGATTTTGTTGCGGCTCATTTTCAAGATATTAGGTAAATATTGTAAATAATTTTCTTGCCCACATAATTACTAGAATGTACAAAATTTCAAAATGATAAGAATGAAGACAATAATGAAATTTTCAGGCCCTGAAGGAGTTACCTAGAGAAAAGGTCCAATTAGCCACAAAATTTGTCATTGTCAAATTTGATAATACCAGTATTAGTATAGATGGCACTCCTGAATCTGTCCGGTTCTGTTGTGAAGCCAGTCTAAAGCAACCTTGAGGTTTGAATACATCGATCTTTATTATCAGCACCTATTGAGGATACTGTAAGTTCTTCTGCATTATTCACATTATGAAGTTGTGATTTATCTATTAGTTGAAGTTCAAAATAAGCTAAATGTATATAACTGTTCTTCCCAGATGGGAGAACTTAAGAGTTAGTAGAAGAGGGAAAAATAAAGTACATTGGGTTATCTGAAGCTAGTCCTGATACTATAAGGAGGGCACATGTAGTTTATCCTATTTACTGCTCTACAAATAGAGAGGTCACTCTGGAATCGTGACATTGAGAATGAAATAGTCCCACTTTGCAGGGTTCTTTCTATCTAATAACAAAAAGCCTCGCAATTTATATTCTAACTAGTCAGCAAACCATGATCTGCAGTTCCAAATTCCAATTCTGCTCCCATATAATTGGCTTTATTTGTTTGAATCTCTATGAACTCAGGTTCTCTGCTTTTTTTTTTTTTTTCCCTGTAAATCATACAAGCAGAAAGTATATGATTTTCTAATAGCTGCCTCTTTTGTACGGGGTGAATGTTACAGGGAACTTGGAATTGGGATAATTACATACTGCTCTCTAGGCCATGGATTTTTTGGTGGCAAGAAAGTTATAGAAAATGTACCTTCAAACAGTTATCCTAAATCGTGACTGAAAAGAGCCTTAAATTAAGCATTTTCTGTGCAGGAAAAACGAAGATAAAAAATTTTGACTTGGTTGTGCTAGATTGAAACTCACAAAAGAAGATTTAGAAGAAATTTCTGCAGCAATGCCCATTGAAGAGGTGGCCGAGAGCAGGTTTAAAAATAATACTCCTCTCCTCTTCGTTACTAACAACTTTTATATCTTATATTACTTTTTCACATAACGTTTTCCCAAGCTATAATATTATTTGCATATAGTCATTAAAATATTATTTTTAAATAGATATATCCGGCATGATATTTTTTTCACATTTTAAAAATATTGTTTTAAACATTAAAAAAAAAATTTAAACAGTCTTAAAAGCCCATAATTATTATATCATAAACATAACATTTAAATCATTAGACTGAATTATATTAAAAATTTTATATTTTATGTTTTTACTTTTAGTTATCATAATAGTAGTTGTCTCCTTGACATATTCAAAATTCATTCAAATTATAAATTATTATTATTATTCTTTTTAATTTATTTCATATAAGGGTTTCAAACATAATGAAAATTCACATCAAGAAAATTAAAACTTAATTTGGTTGGTGAGATAGGGGTATTAAATGGCATTTGACATTGAAATTTTGACACTAAGAAAGCAGGGGAAAGGGAAATGCGTTTGATGATTAATTAATTAATTAATTAATTCAAGTGAGAATAGTTGGATAATGGATTTTGCCACTTCTGAAAATGGGAATGATTTGATTTGCGGGCACATTGAAAAGGCCGAATGGCCGGTCCATTCAAAATGGTGAAAAGCCAACTCTGTTTGAAAAATCCTTCCAAGTTTGAAATGGTACTTGAAAAGGCTCAGTTTCGATGGCTTTTCGCCGTTTTGTTTGAAATTTTTATTTGGCCAACTAACATATGCCCAACCAAGGTTTCCTTAAATCACAAAAGCTGCCCAATAAAGTTTTAAAAAGCTAATTACCCACATCATTGACCAAAGTCATAGAGTTATTTTTATCTTTTTGAAAAAAATTAAAAAAAATAATTTAAATATAAAATAATAATAATTATAAAATAAAATAAAAATTTTAAATAACAGTCGCCACTACCAACAATATCACTGATAGTGGTGATTGCTTTTAATCTAATTATATGATTGAAAACGATCATCTAGTTCTATTGGTATCCAGATTTAATTGTCTGAATAGCGAAAACAATCAAATCTAACTGACAAAGATCCGATAATAGAGGTCAAATATGGTCACCTCCACCATCTAAAATAACCGAAAATAGTAAGTTTCAAACATACCAACCATTTTCGATCTTCTTCAATAGTGAAGGCAGTCAAATCTGACCTCTTTTACCAAATTTTTTGTAGCCAGAATCAAGATAACTAGATCCAACTGTTAATGAAATCAAGTAACTATTTTCGATCATTTGGTTATATTAATAACGATCATCATCGTTGATGATGTTATCAATTACAATAACTATTTTTTAAAATTTTTATTATTGTTTTATATTAAATTCTATTTTAATATTAATATTATTTATTTTTATGAAAAGTATTTTGGTATTTTCAAAATATAAGTTTGGGTACTAGGTGTTTTAAAACTTTATGTGTGGTACTTTGTCATTTAAGAAAACTTTGGGTGGGAATTAATTGCTTAGCCTTTTATTTTGCCCTTTTTAACCAAATCAGGTAATATTTTTAGAAGCTTTATAAAAATTAAAAGTTGATATTACATTATGGAAACCTAAATTTGAATTTTACAATTCCAAAAAGTTATCACTCATTTTCTTTCGAATTCTTAAAAAACCCCAAATAACAAAATTATCAAAACCTTATTCTATCAAACTCAATTATGTTTTGCTTGATGCAAATGGGAGGCAATGATGATTTGTAAAATGAGGATGAACTTTTTTGTTAGGGTTTCAAGATGGTGGTTGTTGTGGTATTGCTTGTGATAAAGATGTATTTTAGCATGGACGAAATTTTCATGGTAACCTGTGTTTAGCATATGTTGGTGAAAAATTTATAAATATATTTTTTTTATATCAAAAAATAATGATTCAACCCAATGAAATTCGGAAAATTAGGATTAATTTGGAAAAAAAAAATCCATCAAATTCCAAAAGAGCTAAAGACGTTCAAGTCTGAATTTTATTTGGAAGGGAATAATCGAGTTCAATCCTTGGAATTCTTTTGTTCAAAGGAAATAAATGAACAATCAAATCCCCATAAAAGTCTAACCATGTTAAAGAAATAATCAACTAAAATATTTGTCCAGTGGAAGGAAAGTCTTGTAGTCGTGGTTTGAGGTCGAGTCATATTCAACTGGTAATAAGTTTTTGACTAATTTTCTCTCCATTATTATAAATTAATTATATCTAATCCTAAATTGAGTTTATTCAGTGACACTTTTATTGACCTTCATTGGAAATTTACCAACACGCAACAGATAGACTTGGAGTGTTTTTGTTAGTATTAAAAATAATAACATATTTTATTAGTATAAATATAAATAAGGCTATAAATAATAAATAATTATAAATTTAAGTTAAAAAATAATTTTTTTTAAACTTTAAGGGTTTTTAAAATTTTGAAAAAACTTGGAGTGTTTTTTTAATTTTAGAGTAGGTTTTTAAAACTTGCAAAAATTTGAGAGTGTTTTTAAAATTTTATAACTCTAAATGGTTTCAAAAATAATAATTACACTTAAAAAAAAAACAATAAGATAAAGATATAAATAATATATTACAAAGTAATGAAATTATAAGATATTTTTGAAACATATAAGTAAATATGATAATTTTTAAAACAAGTTTTCGTAAGTATAATAAAATGATATTTATGCTCAAAATAAATGTTTATTATAATATTTGAATAAAATAATATAAATATTTTTTAATCATTAATATTAACAGTTAATTTTCGATAAATAGATAAAAATTTGATTTTTTTATATTTAATAAATAAAAATTTGTCATTTCATCAAATTTGACATAATTAAAATCATTTTTAAATTCATTAAATACATAAGCTTTTTTTTTTTTTTTTTAAGGCAAGACTAACTTTTTAAACCTAAAGTTATCTATTAAAATATACAATAGTTATTTTAATTCTCATAAAAATAAAAATAAAAATAAAAATTTGCATAATAATACGTTCCCTGTCCCTCCACCAAACCACTCACGTGTCCAAACTCTTATTTCCAGCTTTCCAACTGTTCATCGTTTTTCTTTCTAATTCATTTCCAGTTCTTGACTTCCAAGTTCAGAAAAATAGCACAATACTTTTATTTTAATATATTAAAAAAAAAAAAAAAAACAGAAAGAGGAGAGGTGGAAAAGGAAGAAGGAAAATTGGAAAAAGAAATGACTACGAGAAAAATTACGAGGAAATTGCATTTGTGTCACATCATTTATATTAGATTTTGAAAAAGAAAATAATTTATGTATTCGGGTGGTTGATTAAATGTTTTAAGCTCCAACCTTAGTTGGAAAATGTTAATCCCTCAGAATATAGGCACTTAGAATGGAGGTGAAATGAATGTAGAAGGAAACTGAACGTGGACATTAATTTTGTTTATTTCCATAAATGACAAGGAAAAATAAAGTATCATCCAATCAGATACATCACCTAAATACATCTTAATCTTCCAATATAGATCTATATTTGATGTGGAAACTCATAGAAGGATGACAGAAGAATATTGTCTTAAACTCAAATTATGACAGGTGAAAAATATGAATGCCGGGGCCTTAAAGTTACCCCATTAGTTTCTTATTCTTCAAAGCCGACAAACCTCACGATCAGCCATTCCAAACAAGAAAGAGAAACGATTTTCCATATGCAATATCATCAAGCCATCGTTTCTTTACTTTTGTAACCACAAATGCTACATTTATAATTTTAAAAAGATTAGAAATCACGACTTTCTCAGCTACCTAAAGCATGCAAAAACTTCTGGGATTTTATTGACTAGCTATTAAACTTAGTTAAACCGAGTAATGAATGGTTAAATAAATGAAAACCACCCCAGAAGGAGATTCACCCAGTTTGTTTCGATAAATGACCAGGGGAATGGTAGGTTGCTTGCTATTACATAATGTTGAATATGAGTTTATTTTGTATTGATATCAATAATATTCTTATCAATTTAATATAATCTTTTCTGTGCGTATATGGTGTGTGAAGAGTACACTCCATAAGTCGGTGACGTTTGCTTCCTGTTTCTTTTCCTCTTTTTTACATCCAAACGCTGCTTGAGAAGGAGAAGTGACGATTTATAATATATTTTTGTGAACTCTTAAACTCTCCAGGTGTCTTTGTTCTAAAGTTAATAAACAAAATTATAAAGTTCCAAGAGTTCAAACTATTATTGACAGCACATTATTCTTGGCAAAGGAAATTATCATCAAGTAATACATAATGTTTTTGACCAAAAAAAAAAAATTTATATTGATTAAGGTATCTTCGGATTCAGATTAAGATTTTAGCATTTCTGGGTTTCTGACACTCGTATTATTAATAAAAGAATAATTTTTAATTAAGATGAGGATGTTTAGTATTTCCGGCGTTGACATATGTATTATTGACAAAAGAAAATTATTATTGATTAATTAGGACGTAAAACATTGAAATTTTGTACTGATGAACTCTTCATCTTCATTAAAATATTCCTACTGTCAGTGCAGAGACTGCAACTATATATGCATTCAACTTAATGTATGAGCTTGCTGTGGTGGTAGCATTACAGTTTATATCTAATATTTCTTGAAGTGTAAAAGCATCAAACCAGGATACTAATCTTATCTTAATCAAATTTGCAAGTTAAAAAATAAATAAAAATTCAATGCCAGGACCTTACAGTCGCTGCCACCTTCTACTTCAATGCTGTGACCAAACATTTTGTCTTACCTCACAACAAGTGGGAGAAAATATCGTTTTCCCACAGGGCATTATCATCGAGCTACCTTTATATTTTAATGAAAAATATACAGTTTTTATAAAGTTAAAACATTAATTAGACTTGAACGGTTCAAAACCCACAAATGTCAAGTGTTCAAAACTTCCAAAGAGAATAAATATGAGGTACGTTGTATGTAAGCAGCTTGAAAAAGAAAATTGAAAAGGCCAATCCCACCCCAGGTTTTCTTGAATAACAATTTTTTATTCAAAAATTTTTACAAAGTAAAATATCTACCTATTAGCCAAAATCAACCATTAAATTTAGTTGATAAGAAAAATAGTTTTATCTTTTTAAATAAAAAAATTAAAAAATAATAATATTAATTTTGTAAAAATAATTAAAATATAAAATACTATTAGTATAATATTTAAATAATAATAAAAATTTTAATAAAAATTAAAATACAGTAGCTTTTTCAATTTTTACTTTATTTTTCAATTTTATTATTTTTAAATTCATTGTTATTATATTAAAATTTATTGTAATATTAATTTTATTTATTTTTATATTAAAAAATATTTTAATCATTTCAGTAAAAATGTGAGTAAAATTTAAAAGAATTTGATTAATAAATTAATATTTAATTTTTAAAAAATTTTTGAGTGAGAATTTATCATTTAAGAAGACCTTGGTCGGGAATAAGTCGTTTAGCCCATTGAAAGAATCTCCAATTGCTAACGGCGCAGGAAAATTGTTACCTACAAAAGTTTTAAAAGTCAAATACTCATCCATTGATTAAAGTCAGAGAGGTATTTTTGTATTTTTGAATTAAAATTAAATTTTTTTTATAAAAATATTAAAATATACATTTAAAATAAAATTATATTATTAATTTAATAAATTAAAATAAATAATTAAAAAGTAGCTATTGCCGCCATCAACAGTGGCTAACATAAACCACACCAAGTAATCGAAAAGGCAATCTGGGCTACCATGATGGTTGAGGTGGTTAGAAATTTGACCCTCTTAACCATTGGAGAAGGTCGAAAATTATCAAAATGTTCAATATCGGTTATTTCTGACCTTCTCCGATGGCAGAGAAGGCCAAATTTAACTGTCTTCATCAAAATTTTCACAATCAAATATAACCATTAATAGAATTAGGTGATTGTTTTTGGCTACTTGATGAGTTGATGTCAACCACTATAACTAACTGTAATGGTTACTTTTTAATTATTTATTTATTTTTTAAATTTATATTATTATTTATTTTTGATATTATTTATATTAAATTTATTTTAATATTAATATCATTAAATTTTATAAACAATATTTTGGTTTTTTCATACGAAAAAGGCGGGTACTTAATTTTTATAACTTTTGGGGGTGGTAAGTTATTAAGTGAAACCTTGGGCGGCAAGAGCGTTCGGCCAATTGAAAGAATCTCCAGTTGCCCGCGGCGCAGGCAAACGAAAGCGATGGGCCATATAACTCGAGGAATTTTTAAGGCAGGATGACTACGCACTTGGAATGACATATCTGTGCAGCAAAAGTCATAGTACGCGTCAGGATTTGATTTCATGACCACATTTCATTGACTGTTAAAAGAAAAATTAAACATAGTCAAAAGGTTTGTATTTAAATTAATATAATCTAGTTGAACGAGTCCACGAATAGTTGCACTTGCTATGCCTATAAATAGCTCTAGTTCTTGCTCTTCATCTCACAGCGAACTGAGAAAAACTCAAAATAATACCAAAAGAGGAAGGGAAAGAACAAAAATGGGTGAAGTGCATAGAGTTGAAGTCCCAAGAGTGAAACTGGGAAGTCAAGGATTGGAGGTAAGATGAATGTAAACAATGTGTATATTATATTTATGCTCTTTCTCAATTAATATGTTTTGACTTCTGATATTATTTTGTGATGTCTTATTTATGTTAAAGGTGTCAAAGTTGGGATTTGGTTGCTCGGGTCTGACTGGAATATACAATGATCCAGTCCCGGAAGAGGAAGCGTTTTCACTGATAAAGCATGCATTTGATAAAGGAATCACTTTCTTTGATACTGCAGATGCCTATGGAAACCATGCCAATGAACTTTTGGTTGGAAAGGTTATATAAATATTTAAGATCCTATTGAAACCCCCACCTGCTACCCTTATTTTCCAAATTATTAAACCTCATTCCTAAATTTCTCTCAATAAAAATTTTAACGTCTAAATTTCCAAACAAAACACACTCATGTCCAAGACAGTCATTAAATTTAAAAAAAAAAAAAAAAAAACTTATTTGCAATAAATAGATAAAGTATAAAAATCATATATCTAATTATTTGTAAAAAAAAAAAAAAAAAAACATGATTATGCCTGGAGGAAAATTAGATAAAAATTAAAATATAATAATTAAATTATTTGTAATAGTTGTTTTGATTAGACCTAAAATTAGTTAATTTTAAAATACATTATGATAAATCATGCAAGGATAGTTTATGGGCGAGTATTAAATTTTAATAATCCTTCAGGCTTTGAAGCAGCTACCAAGAGACAAAATCCAGTTGGCCACAAAATTTGGTGTCTGCCACCAAAAGACTGGTACAATAATATGTGGCACACCTCAATATGTGCGAGCTTGTTGCGAAGGTAGTCTGAAGCGTCTTGGGGTTGAATATATTGATCTCTACTATCAGCACCGAGTTGACACATCTGTACCGATTGAAGATACCGTAAGTTCTCTGCATGCAACTGCATCAATTGATCTTGTCAATAAGTTATCAATAAGCTAAAATTACAGTAACTTCTTCTCAGATGGGAGAACTTAAGAAGTTAGTGAAAGAGGGAAAAATAAAGTACATTGGATTATCTGAAGCGAGTCCTGATACCATAAGGAGGGCTCATGCAGTTCATCCCATTACTGCTCTACAAATGGAGTGGTCTCTCTGGACTCGTGATATTGAGGAAGAAATTGTCCCACTTTGCAGGTTCTTTTTATATTCAATAATCCTTTCTCATTTTTATTCAAACTTCACGGCAGTTCAGTATTTAAATATAAACTGTGGCGAATTATTCAGGAAACTGGGAATAGGGATAGTGACATACAGTCCACTTGCTCGAGGCTTTTTTGGTGGAAAAAAGGTTGTGGAATCTGTACCTGCAAATAGTATTGTGGTATAGTAGCTCTCTCCTATATTCCTCCCTTTCCTCCCTTACAAAATTTCATTAATTATTCCTCGATATTACTCTTTTACTAATTGATGGCCAATCTTTCCTGAAGGCATCACATCCTTGGTTTGAAGGAGATAACTTTAACAAAAACAAAATCTTGTATTCGCGCATGAAAAAGTTGGCTGAAAAGCATCGATGCACCCCCACACAGCTTGCACTTTCGTGGATTCTTCACCAAGGAGACGACGTTGTTCCAATTCCTGGTAAATTTGTATTTCGAAACGTAACTCTTCGACATTGCTTTAGTCTTTGAATTTTATTTTTATTTTTTGTTTTTGCAGGAACAACTAAGATTAAAAATTTTGACAATAATTATGGTTCTCTAAGAGTGAAGCTTACAAAGGCTGATTTGGAAGAGATTTCTGCTCTCATTCCTATCGATGAGGTGGCGGGGAGTCGATTCAAAGATGATAATTATCTTCGTGCCTCCTGGAAATTTGCCATCACACCAAACAAAGAGATTCCTGCAGCTATTTAATCAGTGTCAAGGAGCTGCTAACCTTATAACACCTCCAGTTATAATTAAATAAATGCAGGAAGTTGCATATCTGGTATGCAACTAATGCAAGAGAAACCGACTAGAGTTTCGTTTCTCTTTTTTCTAATAAGCTATAAGAGTAATGTCCAGTATCTATTATCATCTTTTTCTTTTTCTTAAATAAACCTTGATGTAGCCAGCAGAACTTTGAATGATGTACTCAGTATCTATGATATTGTTGAATATATACGTGCCAATATGACTTTGATACAGACTTAAGTTTTCCTCCTTTTTTTTTTCAACTATAATCTTAATTCCCAAGTAAAATGTGAAGACGTGTTCTTCTATATTGTCTTGTGTGTGTGTGTGTTTTTTTTTTTTTTAAAACAAATATTGAAAAAAATATTGATAAAACCCTCAAAGTATCATTTCTTTATTCATCTCAAAAAGGTTCTCTTATGTGTGTGTGTGTGTATTTTTGTTTGTAATTTGTGATAACAATCATGCTCTAAAATAAAACTTTTTATTTTGAGAAAAAGGTGATGATATAAAAAGGGATTTAGAATAAATGATTTTTCTACAAAAATTATTTTTCTTAGAAGTTGTGTCATGCTTGCTTGTCTTTACATACAAAATTCATAATATGAACAGTCTTTATTAATGGAGATCTTAAAAGGAAAAGTGTTTTGTCATTCAAATAATTTTGCAAATTAGATAAAGCGTTTATCATCTTTTCCAGCCCAAGGCTTGACCTAAAAACTCTTTTTAACCATGGAATGTGGAAATTTATGTTTTCACCCAAAATTTAACTCTCATGACGGAAATTAGAGTATGACAGATTGCAGATATTGCAGTTAACACATTACCATAATTATTTAACACAACCCTCACTTGCAAGTCGTCACCTCTCCGAGTCTCTCGCTTTTATCCTTTTCCACTAAAATCCACTCATCTTTCCTACCAAGCTCATCAAACAAGCGTTGGCTATAGCGTAAGGTGATAAAATCCAAAAGTAGTCAAATAACACAAATTCAACAACCGGCATCTATTTAGCAATCAAGTAACGTAATTCTAACGATATTCAAACACTAAGATAATAACATAACAAAACAACCACAACATCCAACACAAATAGTCAAATATCCACTGTCAAAGTATAATCTCAATTATATGGTTGGTAAGATTAAAAAAGTGATTGGTTGTCAGATTTCACCCTGCATTTAGAAAACGATCATTTTTGGGGTTACTGAATGTAGAGAGCTCTGCCATAAATTCTTTCAATTTCAATATAGATGACCAATTGAAAATTAAGTAAATCCATTGCCCCATTAGCATGAGACTTGTGTTAAAAGAAGAAGAAGAAGAAGAGGAGGAGATTACAGTTTTTGGTGTATTTATTGAAGGTGAAAATGATATTCATAAATCTCGAGCGTGAACTCAAGAGTAGTCATGTGAATGGTTGTTAGGAAACAATTTTAGTTTTTAGCATGAAGTTATCAAAATGGAAGCAGAAACAACTACAACAATAAGAAACAAAACAATCATGGAAGAGCAGCAATTGGTCAGACTGGAGTGATTGCACAAATGGTGACAAGATGCATCATCAAGTAGAAAGTACGACAGAGATGAGAACATTTGGTAGCCAAGAGCACTACAACTTCTTCCTCTCTTGAACTAAAACAACGTGGCAAGAAAAAATTCTTGATCACTAATAGTTCGAATGAGATGAGAGAGGAAATAAAAGGTGGTGATGATTACCAAGGTAAAAAAGGTGTCAAAATATGAGTGAGGAGAGGAGAGGTAGTGGCAATGCTAAAAGTGAGAGAAGAGATGGCGACAATTGGTTTTCACAATTGATAGGCAAGGTGGCAGCAGATACAATAGGAAGGAGACTCAGCGTAAGAGGGAGACTACAGGGTTGAGGATGCTGTAGACAATGAATGATTTTTTAATTTCTTTTAATTTTACTTTAGCAGATTTTACTGAAGATTACACAAAAATAAATTGACCTTTTATCCTCAATTTTAGTTCACAAACTGAGATTTTGCGTGAAATATGATATATGCATTTGAAAGGTGACATGTTATTGGGTCAAACCTGGGGTTGGACAATGTAACATACTCTTATAAAATAACAATATTTTAGGGGCAAAAAAATAACCATTAAGTGTCGTGCCTTCTCTCCTCTTCTGCAGACGTAACGTTTGAGGTTAGGAACTTGTCGGTTTCTTACGAAGGCTTATCTTCTTCATCCAGCAAATTATTCACCCTGGTGATGCTAAATGTACCCAATAAATCTACGACAAATGCATAGATTTGTGACAAACATTTAATTGTTGAAAAAAAATAAATGTTGTTTAAGAAGATGAGTAACATCATCATTATTGAAAAGAGAAGCAAGATATAGAATAATATGGGAAAGGCAAGTTGCATTGGCTGTCGATAATCACAGGGATAAAGTCTCCAGTTAGAGTCAACAGCAGAACAAGGAGAAGAGAACACAATTAAAGAAAATGGGTGAAGTTCCAAGAGTGAAACTGGGAAGTCAAGGATTTGAGGTAAGATTTTAATTGCCATCAGGGTAAAATGTAAAAAAGTTGTTTTCATATATTGCTTTTTGTTATTTCCATACTTCAAGTGTTGATTTATTTTTTTGGAGATTTTCCTGTTTGTTTCTAAAAATCAAATTTTTTCAAGGTGTCAAAATTGGGGCTTGGTTGCATGGGCCTCACTGGAATATACAATGACCCAGTCGCAGAAGAGGTTGGCATTTCAATCATCAAGTATGCATTTGATCAAGGAACCACTTTCTTTGATACATCAGATGCCTATGGACCCCATACTAATGAGCTTTTGGTTGGAAAGGTAAACCACACTTACTCCAAAATTCTCCATGGTTGCAATTAATCTCTTAACTGATACAGAAATTAAACTTCCTAATTTCAGCATATCAGTAACAACGAACTTAATTATTCTGGTGTGCCTTCTCGTTTGTGTTTTCTACTTGCCATGTAAGAGTGGTTCGTGATTTACTAAATACTGCATATTTTTTTCAGGCTTTGAAGCATCTACCTAGAGAGAAGATACAGTTGGCCTCAAAATTTGGTATTGTCAGATTTGATACTAGTAAAGTCATAATATGTGGTATGCCTGAAGCTGTGGGCTCATGTTGTTTAGCTAGTCTGAAACGCCTTGATGTTGAATACATTGATCTTTATTATCAGCACCGAGTTGACACGTCGGTACCTATTGAGGATACTGTAAGTTCTGCTGCATCATTGCTGTTTTGCTTCTAATTAGCATCCATCGGCTGCCCTTGCTTATTAATCAATTCATATTCCGAAATTGTATTTTTTATTTAAGTTTAAATTATGCTAACATTACATTTTCTTTGTCCTGGATGGGAGAAGTTGGTGCAAGAGGGGAAAATAAAGTACATTGGGTTATCTGAAGCTAGCTCTGATACCATAAGAAGGGCACATGCAGTTGATCCCATTACTGCTCCGCAAATTGAGTGCTCTCTCCGGACTGGCGACAATGAGAAGAAATCATCCCACTTTGCAGGTTCTTTATATCTGATAAACCAAATATCTTGCAAAAATTAAATGCTTACTCTGCATTCATGTTTCAATTCTCAATTTTACTCGAAGTTTACTTGTAAACTGAATACCATTGTCCAACATTTTGTTTCTGCTTAATTGGTTTCACTTGCTCTACTATTATATGTTAACTAAGTTTCTTCCTGTATCTGTGACAACCACTTAGTTGTAGTTGTCGTTTGAATATGGTAAAAATGTAACAGGGAACTTGGAATTGGGATAGTCCCATATAGTCCTCTTGGCCAAGGTTTTTTTGCGGGCAAGAAAGTCGGGGAAAGCGTTCCTGCAAAGAGTTTCCTAGTATGCCGCTGCCACTTATCTATTGCGTTATCTATAACCTTCAACGGTTTATTAATTCAGCTTAACAAATTTATCTTAATGGAGTCAGTGCATTTTGATAATGTCAACTTGTTTGTTATGTAAATAATCTTATT
This sequence comes from Anacardium occidentale, assembly GCA_026122585.1. Taxonomy (NCBI): domain Eukaryota; kingdom Viridiplantae; phylum Streptophyta; class Magnoliopsida; order Sapindales; family Anacardiaceae; genus Anacardium; species Anacardium occidentale. Next base: position 433,271 of record JAJEJH010000134.1, read on the forward strand.
AACTTATAGCCAACCTTTCCTTTAGGAATTGCACCCAAGATTTCAAGGAGAAAACTTTAACAAAAACAAGATCTTCTATTTCAGTTTGGAAAAGTTAGCTGAAAAGCATGGATGCACCCCTGCACAACTTGCACTTTTATGGTTACTTCACCAAGGAGATGATGTAGTGCCAATTCCTGGTAAATTGATCGTTCATCTTTATCTTCTTCTGACTTCACTAAGAACTCTCATGGATTTCACAGGAGCAAAATGTTCATTTTTCTGCTCTTGTTTCAAACTTTACTTCATATATATAGTGTAAGACACCTCAGAAGGGTATTACTGTTCACTGTTCACTGTTTAATTAAAATAATAATAAATAAATAATGAAAATATGGTCAATAATACACAACCGAAATGCTTAACTGAACTGACATATCACAGCGGAAGACTAGTAGTACAATGTATAAATACATATATACATGCCCAATTAAAACTTTCATATTAAAATATGCGCGGAAAATAAATATGTGCATACAAATAAAACTGAACATAGAGGATCCCAGACGACAGTCATCTCCTCCTCCCAGCTCCCTACAACCCACCTGCAAAAGAAAGGAAAGTAGGGAGTGAGTGATAAAATCACCCAATAAGCACTTCATATCCACTGACCCTAAACCAACCCTTCTCGAAGGATTCCACAACACCACACACAGGACAAGCTCCAACTGACAACCATCCTGACAAACACCACTTCTATGACCGGATACTGCTTCATACCCAGTCGTAAAATACGTATATGAGTATACGTAAACAACCGAGAGTGAAGAGTAATCCGAACCGAAAACTCGACTCACCAATCTCTGTTACGAATACTCATAATTGCACTGATCTGAACTGATACTGAACTGAAACTGAACTGATGCTGAATTGATACTGATCTGATACTGTCACGGAAGCTTATGTGTCACTACGTGGATTATCGAGTACTGTTCAATTACGGTTATTTACTGTCTTATCATTCGCTGAATGATATGCTGATGTGTCATATAATCATGACATGCTATGCAATAAGCTGAAAACATAGTTAGGCCTGGGCCTACATACTGAAAATAGTTTTCTGAAAACTGTTCATGAAAACTAAGCTGTTGGATCTTGGGATCCCATAACTGAAAATCATGCAAAAGCTTTATCTGAAAGCTATGCAGAAAACTGTGTACCCTGGGGTACCTGATATGCTGAAAACTGTGCTGCGCAGACTGATGAATACAGGGATTTGGCACCTTGGCCATGTGAGTTTCCTCTGCAAACACGTGCCACAAACTGTATGGCCCACGTGATGCCATCAGGCCTCGGCCTGGAAACATATCTGAACTGAGCGCCTCGTGTTATACTCATCTGATCCTCGGACCAGGAAAAACATAAACTGCTAGCTGAGCAACCCGGCACATGCCAATACATAAGGCTAGTATTGAGTATATAACTCCTGGTGACCCGGGTGCTGAAACTCACAAGTGCCCCCTCGTATTCACCTCTGAAAAACCGTGTTTTCCAACTGAAAACATGTATTCGGACCCTCGGATCCATTTATGAAAACACTGGATGGCATGTCATGCTATGCATATGCATATGATGCATCATAAAGTCTTAATTGAGCTCAAATTACTGTTTGCTATCCATTGGATAGGGTTACAGTGCAAATTTCGCGAATTAAAGTTGAATATCTCATTTTTGCCTAACGCACGGGCGTGCGTGGTCGTGTGCATGAACGTGCACGGGACCGTGACCTTGGTCGTACGCTGGTCGTGCGAAGTTCTGGAATTTCTCAATTCCATTAGGCGCACGGGCGTGCATGAACTATGCACGGTCGTGACCCCTCAAATTAGGGCACGCACGGGCACATAAACACGGCCGTGACCATGCAGAATACGCAGAGTGCACGGGCGTGCACTCGAGTGCACGGGCGTGCGTCCTGCTCTGCACTTCCATGCCCGCTCGGAAACCACTCACTTTCGACCAAAATCACATACCAAGTGCAAATTAAACATAATACACATGCCAAACACTTCAAATAACCATAAATACTCTTCCAGCAACCCCAAATCTCCAGCCAAACATTCAACTCAACACAAACATATGAAAGCATACTTTCACACCCATGAGCATAAACACATACATAAATCATCATCCCAATCGTCTCAAGTTGTCATCAACACACAAAGAGAACATCACAATCATGCTGGGAACGAATTTCATTCCTCAAACAAGTAACCAAACCAACCAAAACCGCAAGGGAAAGAGGAAAGAAGTGCCTACCTCTTGACATGCTTTCTCTCTCAAGAAGCTCACGAATCAAACTTGATTGGAAGATCTTGGAAGCTGCTCTCCACTCCTAGGGCGAGAATCCTCTGAAAATCGAAGGAAATTTGGGTGAAAAATGAGTTTGGAAACGGATAAGCTCAACTTTAAAGCGAAGACAGCAGGAAAAGTACACATGCACGGGCGTGCATCTCTCATGCACGGTCGTGCATGGCAGGAAAATTGCAAAAATGTCATTTTCCCGCGCTCGCATGCAAATCCATCCTAACGGATCCATGCACAAGCCCTCAAACTCAACAAAACACACCATTTTCACCCCAAAACTCTCACACAACCCTAGAAGTCTCAGAAACCACAAACTGAACCCAGATTAGGAAGCCGAAAAGACCAAACTAACCCTGGGATGTTACATATAGTCCGGTCACCCTCACTAGTTAGACTATGCTGAATTAATAGTCTACGCTGCCTCATTTGCTCTACCCCGCAACCAAGTGACTTGAGATTATTATACTCCAGTCTCGCCTTTTTTTTGTATTCAGAGACTTTGGTATTGGTTTGCTGGAGTTTAATTTTATGAATTATTAATTGTACTGATAATGAATGAACTGTGAAGACATGTAGAGTTGTAACTGGTCACTTGTTAAATTTTGTTCTTGCAGGAACAACTAAGTTTAAGAATCTTGATAATAATATTGGTTCTCTAAGAGTTAAGCTGACAAATAAAGATTTAGAGTAGATTTCTGCTGCTGTACCCATTAACGAGGTGTTGGGGAGTAGATTTATAAATGATAATTTTCTTCTTGCCTCCCGGAAACTTGGTAACAATCCAGCAAAAGACAGTCTTTAAGCTACTAAGGATCTAAAACTTGTAAAATGTGTATGATTGAGGTTTCGGCTCAGGAAAGTTGCAGATGTCACATGCAAAGGAAACAACAATGTGGAGATACATTTCTGTTTGTTTCAATAAATGATAACGGAAATGCTGGTTAGCTGTTTAACGTTTGGAGCAATGAGTTGCATGTCAGCTTCCTGTATTGGTAGCGATAGTGTTAAGTGATGAGAAAAAATGTGAAGATACAAAAGAATTTTTAATGAGAATTTTGAGGGGCCTTCAAAAAATAACCAAAATTTATTAATCACTTGACTATCATGTCTTCTCTGTTCTGATGGTGGAATGCTTGAGGTTGGGAATTTTTCACTTTCTCATGAAGTCATATCTTCTTTATCTGGAAAATTATACAGTGGTGAAGCTAAATGTACCCAAAAGTCTATCACAAATAATAAGACTTTTGGCTGATGAAAAACTAAGGGTGATGTAGATGGCTAGCATCTTCATTACTGGAAAGAGAAGCAATTAAATTACAGGATCATATGGGAAAGGCTCCCTGGAGATTGTAATATTCAATCAGTAATTACTGTAAGCATCAAGTTTTTGCCAAGAGCAGAATAGGGAGAACAGTTGATTACTTTGAAGTTCATGGACACGCCATGGGAACACAGTCCTCCTGCCACTAAAAACATCTATAATGGTAAAGTGTATACTGAGATGAAGATTAAGGACAGATCAAAAAAATTATAAATGCAGGAATCTTTGCAGCTAATAGAAAGAAACACAATGGTGTTGCCTGATAACTAAACTGTTGAATGCTTGTGCAAAGTAAATTTGTTGTCAACTTGCAATATTGGTTTTAAAAGTCACCACAGAAACTATCAAAAAAGGCGTCAAAGATGATAAAAAAAAAAAAAATCAACAAAGAAAATGAAATTATTAATATTTTTCTCCTGACTCATTAGATTTAAACCAACTTAATTAAAATTTAATATGAGACTATCACAATTTAGGTGATAAAAGTAGTAACTTTTGATTTATTTGATTGTGAAAATCAAAAGCAAAAAAATATAAATAAGTAAAAGATATTAGCCACTCAACACAACAGCACCAGTGGTCTAGTGGTAGAATAGTACCCTGCCACGGTACAGACCCGGGTTCGATTCCCGGCTGGTGCAAAGAATTTTTATATTCATTTTATTTTTTTAACCCCTCGTTTTCTGGATTTGGATGTCGTTCGTTCAGTTGTTCACTTGTTCAAACACATAGACGACAGTTTCGACTTAGAATATGGCTGAAGAGAATATAAAAATCCAAGTTCCCAGAGTGAAACTGGGCAATCAAGGGCTTGAGGTATTCCCGATTACCTAAAGTTTTCGCTTTTTTTGACATATTTAATTTTAGATGATGAAGCTCTTTTTCTTTTTTTTTTTTTCTTTTTTTTTCTGGTTGATAATCAAACATATTGAATGAGTTGTGGTATGGGGATTTGTATGGTAATGAGCTCCAGTCTCTTTTCCCATGTATTAAATAACAGTTGATCAAACTGTCTATATTATATTTTAAATCTCATTATTCCAAGTGACAACATTAAAGTGCAATGATATTAAAACAAAACGTAATTCCCATAAGCATCTAAATGGTAATTCAAGGTTTACATTTTTTCTTCTTTGTTGTTTTCTTTTACCCTAATTTTACATATATATATATCTAAATTTGTTTGCTTTATAATATATATATATATATCTAAATTTGTTTGCTTTATAGGTGTCCAAGTTAGGTTATGGGTGTATGACCCTGAGTGGAGCCTATAATTCTCCCCTCTCAGAAGAGGAAGGCATTGCGGTTATTAAGGATGTTTTCAGTAAGGGTATCACCTTTCTTGATACGGCTGATGTATATGGACAGGGTGCTAATGAAGTTCTTGTGGGAAAGGTTCATCTATTTCTTTCCTTGTCAAAATATCAAGTTAGTTGACTATAACTATAAAAGCTTTTTGGGATCTTGCTATAATACCCACTGGTAAATTATTGAACGGAATTTTGGTTACACATAAATGATATTTTATTTGTAGCAGTATGCAAAATAGTTGCCGTATATAGCCAAAACAAAGCTACGATAACAAAATAGCAGTTCAATAGTATAATTGGGTCTAGTAGTACTACTCTTTGTTCAGTTGCTTTATATATGTTTCTCTGTTGTTAGGAAGCTGATATATAGTTATCTCTGCACATCATTGAGGATGCTCTAGGATTGAATTCTTTCGTATAATATTTTGAAGTTAACATAAAGAAGGTTCAATTTCAGGCCTTGAAGGAATTGCCAAGAGAAAAAATTCAGCTGGCCACAAAGTTTGGCATTTTAGGACGTGGAACTACTGATGTGAAGGTGAAAGGTACCACAGAATATGTACGATCAGCTTGTGAGAATAGTTTGGAGCGCCTTGGTGTGGAATACATTGATCTGTATTATCAGCATAGGATAGACACATCAATTCCTATAGAGGAAACAGTTAGTGATTGTCTTCCTCTTTCAGCTATACCTTTAAAATTATGAACTTGTATCAGCAATTACAATACTGAAATTCTTTATAAACTTATTGATTTATGTTGATAATTGAGGGTACTTCATTTTTTCTTGAATTCTAGATTGGTGAACTTAAGAAGCTGGTTGAAGAGGGAAAAATTAAGTACATTGGATTATCTGAGGCCAGTCCAGACACAATTAGGAGGGCACATGCTGTTCATCCAATCACTGCTGTACAATTGGAATGGTCACTTTGGACTCGTGATATTGAAGAAGAAATAGTACCACTTTGTAGGTTTGTTCAAATTATAACCAAAACTATCCATGGCGGTTCCTCTTCTTCCTGATATCTTTGAGTGTATCATGGCACGTATTCATTGCCCATCTAGAAGTTTGCATGTTTGTATATAATATCTGCAAACTAGTGATTTTCTAATTTTTCTACGCTCATGGATTCATGTTTAAAGATAAATTCTTTGTGTTAATTTGCTGCATAAAAAGATTAATTTGCTTGTAGATCTATCTTCGATGCAGTTTCAAATCATATGTATTCTAATACATTATTCAGATGTGTGAGGCTACTGAGTTCATGGTTTTAATCATGCAGGGAGCTTGGGATTGGAATAGTTCCTTACAGTCCTTTGGGCCGGGGTTTTTTCGGCGGCAAAGGAGTTCTGGAAAATTTGCCTGCTGTTAGCTCATTGGTACGTTTTTCATCAAATATTCATCCCTGTAATTTTGTTTCATTTGATGTTGATGAAAGTTTCAGGAACCAACACTACCATTTCATTTTCATTCAGTTTAAATGCTCTATATATCTTAAAATTTGTTTAAAATCTGCTAGAAGTTTCTGTTATCATCGAATGAATAAATGCAACATTACAGCTGAAAATTAATTCCTTTCTCTTAGCAATGAAATCCTATAGTATAATGGTTTTCAAATCAACCTAATGATCATTTTTGACAGTGAGTAATCGGATGCTTTTATTAATAAATAATTCATTGTTCAAATTATGAACCTAAACCTTCGCCAATTTATACACTTTCACTTTACTCCTTTTTGTCTAAGAAATTCATTTTGGCTTTAATGACAATTAGTTTTTTGTTTTGCTAGAACTCACATCCTCGGTTCAAGGCAGAGAACTTGAACAAAAACAAGAAAATTTATGCTTCCATAGAAAATCTTGCTAAAAAGCATAATTGTACTCCTGCTCAACTAGCTCTGGCATGGGTTCTGGAACAAGGGGATGATGTTATACCTATTCCTGGTGCGTAGCTTTGTTTAATTATTACACTCTGATATATTTGATACAAGAAAAGGAGGAACCATAGTAAAATATGCTGTCAAGTTTCTTTATAATATAATCATAACAATCTGTAGTAGAATCCTCCAATAGGAATGAAGAAAATGTGAAAGAAAAAGTCCAGGTCTGTAATGTTATACATTCCAAGCATTGTTTATTATTCTAAAATATTGCTGGATGGTTTTAGCAATAGGGAAAGTCCAGATTGAGTTTGTGATTGTGGTTCCTTGAAGAAAACAGTGGCTTTAATTTTAGACAAAGGAAAGATCCATTAAGAAGTGATCATTCATCCACAGGCCAGCCACAAGACATCTTTTGTAACAAACTTTTATCGCTTTGAATCACTCGAGTACATGGGAGAGGAGCATATGTAAATTGAATTAAAAATGACTAATTTAGCTTTGCGTAGCAGAGCTCATTATTCTGAAACAATTACTCCATATTTTATTGGTCGAATAACTTTACTTTTGTGAAATGATTCATTCAATTGCTTAGTAATTTTAATTGATTAGATGTGTAAAAATAAACTTCTATACAAAAATCCTACATCCTTTTGGAGCTAGAAACTTACTTTCGTGCTTGTTCCTTCGAAGATGTTACATGATATGTTGAAATGAAATTGGTTTTGCCTTACATATTCAGATGTGGACATTGTTTACTGTAATTCCTGAGTGTGATGCTGTGCTTAATGGGAAAATACTTGTTTTTTCCTTGTTCCTCTTTCTTGTTAGTTAGTCATCAGACCTATAACTTCTAGAGACCATATTCTTATTAAAAATAATAATAAATAAATTTTCTCGTGGACCACATACTCAGGAAGCTGTGTTTTTCTACATTGAATCGAATAGTGGGTGCTGAATCCTAGTCTTCCTGAATTTATTATTCCAAGCTGAAACTTCTGCCAAATTATGAGTTATGCTGCATTCAAGTTCATGAAACTTCAAGCTATTTCTTCATTTATTTTTGTGTGTGTAGCAGAAATTTCCTACTACACTTGCTATTAGTAAAACCACCATATATCACTTTATTTTCTAGGAAGGAAATACACTGATCTTGCTGCTTGCAGCACGCTACTCTTAGTTCCTTCTATTTGGACTTTGTCAGCCTTTTCATTGATTTATTACGTCTTTGATTGCCTTATTTACTACCCGTTTACTAATCAAGAGAATTCTATTTGAATTTTTTATGGTTGATTTGCCTTCGAATTTCAGGGACAACTAAGATTAAGAATCTCGATAACAATATTGGCTCTTTGATGGTGAAACTTACAAAAGAAGATCTGAATGAAATTTCAGAAGCTGTACCCGTAGCAGATGTAGCAGGTGACAGAACCTTTGATAGCATGAGGAAGGCAACTTGGAAATGCGCAAACACACCTCCCAGAGCAAGCAAGGTCTGAACCAAAAATGCTTATGATGCTACCTCCTGGACAATAAAATGCTAATAAATGCCAAAAATATGTACATAGTCACTTGGTACTTCACTTTGTTAAATGTTTTGATTATATATTTCTCGGTTGTGGCTTTCAATAAAGGATGAAAGACCCCCAGATTATCCTCACACCAAAATGCAATAAGGCTTGATTGTAAAGAAGAACATGAAGTTTGATAGATTACTCCCTGATTAGAACAAAAGTGGTCATAAAAGCATCCCAGTTTTTGTCTCATTGAAGTAAGCTTTCTAATTTCGGGTGCAACAGATTTTCTGGCTTGGCTAATCATCAAGTAGAGATACAAGTTTCGGCTAGTCTCTCTCACCTTTCAATCTGGTTCATTGCCAACTATTTCAACCTTAGGGTTGCTAACCACATCAAACTATAAACTCCGGATGATGCATTTAGTCCCATAATTGTACTACTGGATAAATCAAGACTTTTATCCCAATATGAGAATAAGAAAGCCTTTACTCATGCTCTCCCTTTTCAAGACTCAAGATTCTTTTCTCCACTATTTGGGTTACCCTTTGGGGGTTGCCTATAGTTTTTCCATTGAAGAAGAAAGTTGACCCTAGACACTACAGCATGGTTCTTTTGTAACTTGACAATGTCACCATCACTGTTCTTGTTAATTGTTATCACCACTTTCTTAATTCATTGATTACACAATAGAATAATAATAAAACATTAATTTGGATATTAATGATGATATATCATTATATAATTAAGTAATTTTAAGCTAAGAATTACATAATACTTAATTATATAATAATACATTATTATTGTAAATGACTCTTTGTAAGTATATATAGTATTGATCATGTATTAGTCTCTTGGTTTATTCCATGCCAACACAGGTGAGTTAAGGAAGGTACATTCTAAATGGTGTTTGCTTCCCTTCGTCCCACAATTCAAGCCAATGAAAAGCTAAACAAAGCACTTCCTTAAGAGACAACAGCATGGATTCCATCCATTCCTTGCTCATTTATGGACAGAACAAAATTATGCTTGGTGCCAAAATAACCATACATATTGGAAAAGGGTGAGCATAGTACTGGTCGAGCAAGATTATATCTATCAAATGGACTATCCGAATTCAACATCCAGATTCCAGCATCACTCCAATACAATCTTCACGTCTTTTAAAGTAAGCTGTTTTGGCCGGTCAAGGTGCATTTCCTTGTTCATGTAAGCCTAATAATGTTGCTATTTTCGTTAATATCAAATGACCAAGAAAGTCTTAAGCCATTTAATCTAAGATAACACAGTTAAAACTTAGGGGTGTCAGATTAGTTTCAGAATCAAGTGGGTCTAAGGGAACGTAAACTTGAACCTTAGAGATTTGAATGAATTACCATGATCATGAATAAAGGTCGCGGTATTCTACATGACGTCCGCACCAGCCAACAACCCAGCCTTTCTCACGGTCACACCTACCACCTTCACCTTCTCACACTATCAGACTTACCAACTAGCAAACCACTTAGATTGCTTCAGCAGGTCAGCTTAAACTTGTCATCAAGCTTCGAAGCGCTCAAAAAAAAAAAAAAAAAAAAAAAAGAGGAGAAGGCCATAGCTTAGAAGATGGCAGAAGACAAGAACATCGTCCAAATTCCACGAGTCAAACTAGGCATCCAAGGACTTGAGGTAAAGAACTACACATATCAGTTCTTTCAACAACCATTTCACTTGCCGTATATATTTGTATTACTGGTCAAGAATTTATTTTTTTTTTATTATTAATGGTTCTGTGAATCCAGATTTTGTTTCAGCCAATGTGCGAAAATTGAAAGTTTTCCCTCTTGATTTTCTCTTTGTAATCAATCATATGTGGGGTTTGAAAAAGCCTTGAGCTTCTGTGATATTATTATTGATATCTGCAAGCTGATTTAAGTGGCATCATTTGAAGTGATGTGATTAAATGCTGTGTATTTAGAACAACGTTTGCCATTTCAGCTCATTCGATGTCAAAATGTGCTTGGTTTGTTTTACTTACAGGTCTCAAAGTTAGGCTTTGGATGTATGGGCCTGACCGGCCTGTATAACGCTCCACTCTCAGAAGAGGATGGCATTTCAATAATAAAGGACGCCTTCAGTAAGGGGATCACCTTCTTTGATACAGCTGATGTGTATGGAGCCCATTCTAATGAAATTATGGTCGGCAAGGTTCGATTTCTTTCCTTGTGAATTTATTGAAATAGTCGTTTATAATAGCTTCTGGTTTTCATATATTTATGCTCCTACTGGCTAATATATTAAAAAGGTAGAATCTCAGAGAATTAATTTTTCTATGGTGCATTATATATGTTTCATTGGAAGGAACTGATTGAAGATACTCTTAAGATGAAATTCTTTGTTTCCTTTATAGAAGTTAGTGAAAAAAGTTCAATTTAAAAAGCTTCAATTTTCAGGCCTTGAAGCTGCTGCCAAGAGAAAAAATTCAGCTAGCCACAAAGTGTGGCATTGCAGGAATGACACCTACTGGTATGATTGTGAAAGGCACCCCTGAGTATGTGCGTTCATGTTGTGAGGCTAGTTTGAAGCGCCTTGGTGTGGAATACATTGATCTCTATTATCAACACAGAATTGACACAACAATTCCTATAGAGGAAACTGTGAGTGATATTTGTCATCTTTCAGCTATAACTCATCAATCTTGACTGTCTGTCATCAATTACAATATTGAAATTATTTGAAAACTTATTATTCCATTTCAATGATGGTGGGATCTAATTTGCAGAATATGTCATAAACTACTTCTGTTTTTCCTTGATCATAGATTGGTGAGCTTAAGAAGCTGGTGGAAGAGGGAAAAATCAAGTACATTGGCTTATCTGAGGCCAACCCAGACACAATTAGAAGGGCCCATGCAGTTCATCCCATCACAGCTTTACAGATGGAATATTCACTTTGGACACGTGAAATTGAGGAAGAGATAATTCCACTTTGCAGGTTTGTTTAAATTGCTGTGCAACCATTCTCATTAGTATCTCTTCTTTTAAAAGCATAAGAAGGTTGTATGATAACATATTGATCCATTCCCATTTAGAATTTTTTTTTTTTTTTTTTAATCTAATTTTTGGAAACATGAGAGTTCCCTAAATCTTTTGATCAAGTTAAAAATGCTGTGGAAAGTTTTCTTCTTTATATTAATTTTCTGTGGAAAAGGTTTAGTTTGGTGGTTGATGAGTCTTCAGTAAGGCAGTTGGTAAATCATGTATATTCGAATATGTTGTTTAGAATTATGAGGCTTAAGTCATGATGAATTTAAGCATGCAGGGAGCTTGGCATTGGAATTGTCCCATACAGTCCTCTTGGTCGTGGATTTTTTGGTGGCAGAGCTGTTGTTGAAAGCTTACCTGCAAATAGCTTTTTGGTATGGTTTTCATCAATATTTATCCTGTAGATCCGTTACATAAGAAATGGCTGCATGAAAATTCTCAGGATACAACACTACTTCAGCTTCAATTAGATTAAATGTTCTACATATCCTAAATAAAAGTAAAGTTTTTCCGAGTAGTTTCTATTAGCTTTGAAAATGTAATATGTGTTATCACTCCTGAAAATTAATTCTTTTCTCCTCTGAATAAAATTCCCTACAATGGTTAACATGTTTTGAATCCAAAAAAATACTTTTTGACAATATTTAGAATCATCTTCAAAATTATTAACAAATCAAGAGTTACCCCTTTTTTCTCAGAAAATTATTTGACTTAATGACAATTAGTTGTCTGCTTCATAAGGCCTCAAATCCTCGGTACAAGGGAGAAAACTTGGAAAAGAACAAGAACATTTATAGTCGCATTGTAAACCTTTCTGAAAAGCATAAATGCACTCCTGCTCAACTAGCTCTGGCATGGGTCTTGGAACAAGGAGATGATGTTGTTCCTATTCCTGGTGAGTAGCTTTTTGGTAATTAGTATCTGTGGACAGCAAATATAGGAAAACCACTGTAAATGTGGTTTCAAGGTTCTATTACAATGCAATGTTGCCAATGTAGACTCTCAAAGCCACTATTCAAAAAATTGTTTTGGAAAAAATTGGTCCAGGTTTTGACTGTTATTCATGATAAAACTAATATCTATAATTCCTTAAAATGCTACTCCAATTGGAAAGTCCATATGGAGTTTAGGGTTGCAGTCCCTTGAAGAATTCATTGGCCATATGTTCAGCCAAAGGGAAGATCCATTAGAAGCTGGGCATAGATTCATTTGCCAACTTCAGTACATTTCATGTGACAGACCTTTTTTCTCTCTTTGAAGTATTCTTCAGGACATAGGAGAGGACCATATATAAATTTCATTGAATATGACCAAATTAGCTCTGTATAGTAATAAAGTTCATTATGCTAAACCCAATAACTCCATACTTAATTGGTCAAATATCTTGAAAACAGATGAATATGATAGTACATGCAACAGCTCTGTGATTTTCAATGTCATTTATCATTGGAGAGAAGAACTACTTTTGGACTTCTGCTTAGCCTTTAGATAATTACAATGTTGGATTATTGCTTCATTAGGTTGTAATATCAATTGATCAAGTAGTTTGATACAAAACACGCCCAACCTTTTGAAGATATCAACTTTCTTTAATGCTTGTAGCTTTAATCTTTGAAGGGTGGTACAAGGTGCATTAAGATGAATATAGTTCTGCCTTCCAAGTTGTAGTTATGGGCATTCTTTTACTACAACTGCTAAGTGCAATACCGTGCTTGATGGGCAAATACTTGTTTTGGGTCCCCCTTTCATGTCAATTACCTGTCAGGACTGGGACTTAAAAACTTATAGTAGACCATATACCTCGAAAGTTGAGTTCTCTTAGTTAGTGCTGAATCCTCTTCTTGCTAAATTTAGTATTGGAATCAGAAAATCTTACTAGGCTATAAGTTTTCTCAATTTCGGGCACACAAAATCTGTACACTGTTTCTTATTTTGATTCATTTATTTGTGTTTGATAGCATAAATTTCCTACTACCATACTGCTATTAGTAAAACCTTCATGAATCGCTTGATTTCTAAGAAGGATAAAACTATTATGGGATAGCATGTTATTATCGTTTCTTTTGATTTAGAAGTTTGTCAGCCTTTGTTACATTTAGTTGTCTTCGTTATTAGTTGTTGATTTGCTTTTTAAATTGAATTTCAGGGACAACTAAGATTAAAAACCTGGAAAACAACATTGGCTCTTTTCTGGTAAAACTTACAAAAGAGGATCTAAAAGAAATTTCAGATGCTGTACCCATAGATGAGGTTGCAGGTGACAGAATTTCTGAAAGCATGAAGAGTTCATCATGGATATATGCAAACACACCTCCGAAGACGAGCAATGTCTGAAGTTAAAACATATATTGATGCAACTTATCTGTCTTTTGGATGTGATATTTCATGAATAAGAGGGGAAATGCAAAAGATATGTACCCAGTCACAATTCTTGCTTTATCTTGTTTTAGCAATGTTTTGAACAACTGTTCTTTGATATAATCATTTTCAATCCAGAACAAAAAGAGATTCATTCTGAGGCTGAAATTGAGAGCGGCTTAATTTATATTGCAGAAGGTTCAAGCTAACCTTCTCCTTTATGTGCAAGCTGACAGCAAATAGTCTTATAGCTTTCCACAAAAGAGGACTTCTGGCTCTAGGCGCAAGATAGCTTGATCCTTGCATAACTTGGAAATCTCTTCCTCTGGCAATGTCACCATCACTGTTTGTGCAAGTCCTTCTGCCGAAGGCATCACCAGTATCAACCCTTCACCTTCCACATTCCCCACATGACAGGATACATGGACAGGCTTCGCACTGTCAAATATTTGTGAGTACATCGCAGATTGATCCCCGACAATCATGTGTTCCATGCTGATACAGGTGAGTTCAGGGCCATACATGGTAAATGGCTGTGCATACTTACCTCCCTCCTTCTGTGATTCAAGCCAATGTAAAGCCAACCAAAACTCTTCTTCTTTAAGTCCCGATATGTGGCAATGCACCAACTCTGCCATGCGTCCCAAGTCGCCACATTCCATTTCTTGTGCACTTACAGACAGAAGTGAAAAATGCGAAGCATTGCCAAAATACCCGAAAGGAAGTGGTTCCTGCAGTAGCCTTCTAAAGTCTACACAGACTGAGAGGGAGTGTGTAGGATCATTTTTAGGACCCTTCAAGTGCACAACCCGCGTCCAAAATAATGCTGCCAGCAGATCAAATGGGGTGGCATCCGGGCAGTTGCCATGGTTCCTTGATAAGCATTGTTTGATGATGGAATCAGAAAACTTGAAAGTGGCTGTAGCCATTTTCCGTGGTGGGGAATGTGTCCTGGATTTGATAGCCAAGTAATTGGTAGATTTGCTTTTAGTGTTTGTAGCCAGAGGTTTTGGTTTAGGTGGGCGGAAAGAGGGCTGACAGGCAATGGGTTGACCGCGGTTGGCCTCAGACCATGCTTTCAAGAAGAGGGTAAGGCTGGTTGCGTCTGCATGCATATGGGTGCAGCTTAGTCCAATGGCCAATCCTCCTCCTTCAAAATCATTAACCTGCAAACAGATTATACATTAATATTCATCCAAAATGAATATACAAGTTCTTAGTTAAAAAGAAAATTCAGTTGTTTGAAAAGATGACTCTCAAACTTATTAAATATTTTCTCATCGTAGTTTATATTAATTTTAGGTAACTAATTTAAAATAAAAAAGTTAACAAAACCATCAATGATCTAGGGAAATGAAATCTCTTTCGTGTTATATCTACAATGGTGAGATTTAGCAAAATTACAAGTTCAATCCTAATGAATTTTGATTGGAATCATACAAGAACGATGCAATTTGGCTTTATTCGCACAGAGACGATGTTATTCAAGTTAGATTTAGTTAGATCACACCATCTCACACATAGTAGAGACAGCCCCCCCATGATTCTATTTCAACTATCTAGAATAATACTAGTAAAGAATTTTTTTTTAAATTGAAAATAAAATTTAAATTATGAATTTCAAAGTTGCCGAAGAAAAATATTTTGATTGCTTTGGGAATGTAAATAATGTTAACTTTATAATATATATTACATAAATAAAAGCTTGATTCAAACAAAACTAAGTTTCCATTTGCTCGAATTTGATTTAACTCAAGAAATTCGAGTTTAAATTGAACGAATTTTTATTAAATTAAGTTCGAATTCAATTTAAATTCAACCCATTAGTATAATTAAATTAAATATATTTATTTTTTTAACGTGCATTTATGATACATAATAGCTGTAAAGGCATATATTAATAAATCGTACTTAATTCAAGGATCTACGGGTATAGTAAATAGTATGCAACGCATCTAATCAATGCGCCTGTGGTGAATTTTTTTCATTATTAAGAAGAATTTTTGGTAGTAATTTTATTTATTAATTTGAACAAAATTCTTAAACAATATTTTCAACAAAGAAAATCAAACCCGGTCCAACTAGAAATGGATTACCTGAACCCGGAAAGGGGACCAAGTACTGGGAGACTCAGGCATGTCCTCCCACACCGTTAGATCTCTTTCTTCAGACCCATTAGCAGATCTCAGCCATTCATCAAGCGTGACGCCAACTCTAGCCCTTACGATCCGAAGACCCGCATCATTACACTTAACCTCCCAATTACCCGCCTCGTCTCGGTTCAACCGACCCGTAACAAGCGGGTAGAGAGATAAAACCTCCGACAAAGACTCCTTCATGGGGTCCAGGTCAAACGACCCAAGTGGGCTTTTCTCATAGTAGAAGATGACGTGAACCGTGTGGCGACCCATGGCGTGCCCCAACTGCGTTATCGGGAAAGTCTTGATAGACCCGAACGGCCTACTTGACACCGACGTTAAGATAGAGTGAACATTGACCCGACTTCTCCTCCCGTCCATTTCTGAAAGAGAGATATATATAACTTGAAGTAGAAGAAGACAGCGTGCATTATATAGAGGGCGGGGGATAGGGTGGTTTTGGGTGGCAGCTGAGGAATTAAAGACGCGGCAGCGGAGTTTGTTGAGGTTTATTAATGGCGGATTGGCTCCATGTAGAAGATGACAAGAATGCATCAAAGTCGGGTTCACCATACTAATTAAATAAATTATTTAAAACTACAGATAAATAAAAATTGTAGCTATTAATTTTTTATTAAAATTATTAATTAAATTTAATATTTAATAATTAAATAATAATAATTTAAAAATAATAAATATTATAAAAATATTAAAAATAATAAATTAAAAACCAATCAGATAAATTTAATTCAATTAATAGTTAGATTTATAACACAAAAAAATTGTAATAAATAAAGATAAATTTGAATTTCAATAATCTTTTAATATGAAAAAGGAGTTATCTCTTATATTACTTATTATATTATTTTAATAATAAAAAATTATCAAAATTATTTTATAATTTATAATATTATTGACAAAAAAATAAATTATTAAGATAATTAAATATTATTTCAAACCAAACATGTGGGATTCTTTCATTCTATTTAATAACACTTATTATAATTTTTCAATCAATTTTAATTTCAATAATTAAAAATAACTATTTTTGAGTTTTTCAAATACCCACCTTACAAAATCGATAATCACGATTTTTCAATGAATAGATTGAAGGCTAAATGAAATTTCTCACCCAAAATTAGATAAAGCAACAAATTTTCATTCTTTAAATTTTAGTTAATTTTTCTATTTTTGTCACCGTTTTATTTTATTTCAAATAAATTTAAAAACTAATTATCAAAAATGAAATCATGAATCATACCTAATTGATGCAGTTTTAGTTAAAATTACACTAAATTAATACAATTTTTAATGTCGTTAATGATAAATATCATCGGTAATAGTTCATTTTAAATTTATTTATATTATTTTTGATAAATTTAATATTTTTAAGGAAAAAATATTTTTTTTTAATTTGATGATTTTTTTGTATTTTCAATAATTTTATAAAGTATTTAATTGATATTTTATCAAATTTAACAAGAGTGAAATGATTTTTCAAACTTAAAGGTGGGTGTTGTCATTTCATAAAACCTTGCGTGGGAAATAATTGTTTAGCCTAAACCAAAATATGGCAAGGGTGAACATAGATGGATTGAAATGGAAGGTAGTGACGTCGGTTTCATCATTAAGTTTGGACATACTCGGCAATCTCCCGCTTGTCGTTATTCTCATGGTGTTAAATTCTTCTACTTGCATTATATGCAGGAATTATTTTTTTAGGATAGTTATAGACGAAACGACCAATTCCCACCCAAGGTTTCCTGAAATGCCCAGCGGCACCAAAATAGTCTTAAAAGCCAAATACCCACCTTCTTTTAATTATTTTAATATTTTATAATAAAGGATTGAAAATCTAAAATTTTAATTAATTTTTAATATTATATTAATATTATTTTATATTTTAAATGTTTTTTATAAATTTAATTTATTATTTTTTAAATTCTTTTTATTCAAAAAGACAAAAATACCTATTTAACTAGTTAAATTTAACGACTAACTGTTAAGTTTAACCATTAACTTTAATCAACAAGTGGATATTTAATTTTTTATAACTTTTTGAAAGGCACTTTGTCATTTAAGGGAACTTTGGGTGGGAATAAGTCACTTGACCATATTTATATTCTTAAATCAAAATAGTTGGATTCAATTTATGTATGAGTTTATCAGATTAAAATTAATAGTCATTCGAATTTGATTTAAATAAAAAAAAGTTTGGTTCAAATTTATAATTTGGATTTGTACTTCAAATTTATAGGACAAATATGTGGGTCAGATTTGTAATTTAAATTTGTGACTCATTGTTAAATCAATATTATTTTGTCAATGAAAAGTGAATTTGAGTCATGGATCTTAGATACGAATTTGAACTATAAACTAAAGTAACAAATCTAAACTATAAATTTGAATTATAAACTTAAGTCAAATTTGAGTCACAGATTTAAACCACGTAGTTAAATCAAATTTGAATCGAATTAAGTTGAATTCTTTTTAATTCGAATTGAATTAAGTAAAACTCTCTCTAATTTGAATTAAACTCAATTTAAAAACGAATCAACTTTTCTGATTTGAATTGTTTTAATATAAATTAAACAAATTTAAATTGAATCAACTTTGAGAATTGAGCTGGCTAAGTCTATATCCCTCCTCAGTAACAAATTCGTTTTCTTGTTTTTGAAGGGATTAAAAATTATCAAGAAGTGTGAGAAATAAAAACCATTTTCAAAGACCTAGTATATCACATATGAGCAAATAAAATAGCTTGACGTTTGTACAAAGTCTATTCGCTCAATTGAACCTCGATTTTCCAAAACAGCAAGTGGTAGACTTTCTATTTCCTACCATAACCTAGGAGAATCATCTGCTTTTTTGACACAACATTCTTTTGAGGAAGTTACAAACACCCAACCAAAAATCTATGGGTTCACTCCAACTAAACAACTCAACCAGAAGTTTCAACATAATATTCTTAAAGGAGTTGATGAACAAATATGAAACAAGTCTATCTCAATTAGCTCCCAAAACCTCTTGGTATTGAAACACTCAAGCATCTTGAATTCCAAGTAAAAAAACCTAGCTTAAACAAGTCTTGGTGAGCTCTATCAAACAGTCTTTAGCTAATTATAACTTCTTTGTAATATATCTAGATTTTTGCAGAATGTTAACAAAATTGGCAAGTCCTTTGATAAGTAATGTGATCATCCCAATTTGAAAATTAAGTGTTCACACAAATCACACTCCTGTAAGTGCTCTACTAAGAAGAAGCGCTATTATTGAAAATTACAAAAATAAATGTTTTCATCCCATTTCTCGTAAGAGATTTGTCAAGAAAAAGAGGACATGGTAAAATGATGATCAATGTTTTATTTGCAAGAAAAAAGGGTATTATCCAAAAAATTGTCTTAGGCGAAAAGGCAAGAAACTTGTCAACCAAGTTTCTTAAATAACTGATCTTGAAGTCCATGATGTGGAATCACTCTTCTTTAAAATAGACCAAAAGAATTTAGACTTAAAATTCATCCTGCAAGATTTTGAGTTTGATATTGATATTTCTCTTACAAACTCCTGCACAATTAAGATTCTCAGTACTCAACAAGTTCTACAACCCTTAGTCAAGATCAAAATTCTCACTTATCAGTTTACTAAACCAATTAAAGTAATTACCCTTATTGATACTGGCACAACGTCATCCATCATAAAGCCTACAATACTTCTCACAGAATATTGGAAACCTCATGAGAGGTTATTTCATGCTACTACTAGAGAAATCTTCTCTAAAAACCAGATTAGTAAACATATTTAAGTCTAGATCTTTCTTGATATGTTAATTCTACACAAGTTCCTTGCCTCATCTTTATCAGGAAAAAATGCTATTATTGAGTTTGACCTTATCCAAAAGTTTCTAGGGAAGAAGATATTTCTCAAGCCTAATGGACTTTAATGAGCCCAACATTTCTTTCCGTGGAGTAAAGTCCATAACTATTTTACTATTACTTCACTCCAAGCCTCACAAGAACAAATAGTTCAGGAATCATGTGCCTCCTCCCATTTAGCAAACCCACATTGGACGTGACTTAAATACTTTGTGGCCTTACCTTTCAAGAAAAATAAAAATATCAATTTTACAAACGCAAGTCATCAAGGCCTCAATCTAGAATTACTCAAACTTGCTGAACAAGAACTAGCCTAACTCCAACAGGAAAGTCTCATTGTGCCCACAACATCATTATGGGCCTGCACTGCTTTTTAACAAAAGATTAGAACAAGTATGGGGTAAGATGCGTCTTGTCATCAACTACAAGCCTTTAAATTGTCATCAACTACCAATCCCTTCACCAGCCTCTGGATTCTTGATACACCACCATTTTCCTCACCAGAAAACCTATGCTCTTTAAGTATCAGAAAACTATGGTATTTGAGACTCACGTACAAAAATATGACCACAAGGCATGCAGCCTCCAACGGTTCAGGGCTACGTATTCATAAGAATACCAAAATTTTGAAAGAATAATTTTTGAGGTCAATGCCCTTAGCCCTACTTCAGTTTAGCCTGCAATAGAAGATGATATTCCTTAGGAACAATATCCAGTCTAGTACACCCGCTAGCTCAACGAAGCCCGATCCAAGTTTTCTGACAAACTCAATGCCCAATTCTAAGGCCTTGGCTCCAAACCTTTTAGATAAGATCAAGATGCAGATATCATGACTCATCAAATCACTCTCTCATAGGCCCAAGCTACAAACCCAAGTCCGTCATTCACAACGTGGAACCTATTGGGATGACACAAGGACAAAGGTATTTCTATCCAACTTATTGCAGCCAGCCCATCTTAGTTGACAATCAAGCACCACTCACATGCATTCTGTGGTTCAGCCATGGCCTGGTGTCCTTTCATGTAGTAATATGACTAAATTGGCTCGCTTGCAACTATATGTTTGCATTGGCATTTAATTAATAGTTTAGAGATATTTCCATGTTATGACTTCTCCTCAGAGCCGTGAACGAAACTGATTAGTTCAAGAAAGGTAAACTTAAGAAGTTGCAGCTTTTTGGCACTATGTCATTTTTTTGGTAAGACACTATGTCATTGTCTATTCTTTTAGACGTGGAACCGCTTAAGGCTTGTGAGAAAATTATTTCAATGGTTACTAACTATAGTTTTATTTACAGATCCTGGATTTTACAGATCATGTCTGGACTGGGTGCTTCTTGCAGTCTTTGGGAAGGTAGACCTCATATATAACATTTCTATTTTCTGCTGTTTTCTATTTTCTTGAGTACACCCAACAGTGACTCGGATTAGCTGAAATACAGAGTTTTTTTTTTTTTTTTTTGACATCTATTACTTGAACAGATGGATGCATCTTGATCCTTGTGAAGGAATATATGACAGGCCCTTGCTATATGAAACGGGGTACTTTGAATTTCCTGATTTGATAATATTTAGAGAATTTCTTACTAAAAAATATTATACATTATGAATCAACTCTTTCCCCTGCATCTTGTACTTGAATAAACAGTTATGCACTTTATCAACTTCAAAAATGCCCTTTTTTAGGTAGGGCAAGAAATTAAATTATGTTGTTGCTATTGCTAAAGATGGAGTTTATGACGTCACTAAACGTTACACAAGGAAATGGCATGAGGTACTTATTGAAGTTGTAATATTTGTTCACCTATATATTTTATAATTACAGTTTACTTTCTCATCCTTTCACAAATTTGAATGTTATGTTGAGATAAAAAAAAAAAAAATTTGAAAAAATAAATTAGGTTCTTTCTCGACGGAATATTGCCAGAGAGGAAACAGGGTTTTCTGTTCTTACTAAGTTGACACGAGAATGCAGAAGAAACTTTGCATCTGAGGTTCTTGCTGCTATTGAGGACCGTGACAAATCTGAAGTGGAAGCATTTGAAAGATATTTGTATTCTGCAGATGATAATTCTTTCTCTTTACCTGGAAGACAAGGTGGGGACAAGGAATGGCGCATTTTAAGGTCAGAGATTGGTACTGGTGACAGAGGCTCTTTGAGTTGTTCTTCTTGCCCTCTTCGAGTGTGCATAGATGAGCATGTGACTACAGTCTCCTTCGAATAAGAAACAATGCAATTCAAAGATTGAAGAAACTTACGCTGTCCCAAACAGGGCAATCTTTTGAACTTTTGTAACATCAGAACCTCCTTCATTGTCCTCAATAAATATTGTCAAGCTGATTCAAATAATAATGTGAGACCAACTGACACTTCAATTGAATATCATGACAAGAACTAGGAAGATATTTTATTCACTTGTTAACATTGAACTTAGCTACGAATATTCTGAAACTTGACAGACCTTAAGACAACAGGTTTTCCCTACACAAGAATAGATATACATAAAGTATGTGACTGGTATTTTGTCCCAAGACGAAGTTCTTTCCAACAACAGCAGACTAGTATTAGAAGCAGGAACGAGCATGAAATGCTTACCTGCAGAAGACAACTGAGTCACTTGCTGAGAAGTCATTGACATTACTGTCATTATTACAAGAACATAAACTACAACTTAAGACGTGATTACTTTTCCATACCAATCAAAATAATAAAAGTTAAATTGTTGGGTAAACATTACCTAAATCCCATATCTTCCCTGTTTGAGAAGGCCAAAGGACATGTTCCCACCCATAGTTTGGTCGCAAGACAAATCCCCAGCCTCTAACATTTAAAAACCCAAACACCCCTCCTTCACTCAATTTCATCCAATTTTATTAACATATTTTGTAAAATGATAAAAATACTCTTATTTTTTTCAAGTTTTAATATATTATACATTTAAATATTATTTTATAATTTTATAAATTTTAACTTTAAAATTATAATATTATCCTTTGATTATTAAAACTTTTATTATTTATAGTTAGATTTAACCGTTAATTTTGATCAACGAATGAAATTTTAGGTTTTTAAATATTAAAGGATGAAAAATTATCTTGCGACCAAACTATGGGTGGGAACAAATCGTTTGGCCATTTGAGAAAAGTTTCACAGTCTGGGTATAGACCCAGACACAAATTAAAAGGTTTGAATTTGTTTTAATTTGAACTAAACAAATTTTAATTGAATGGATCCTGAGAATTAAGCTGGCCGAGTCTATATCCCTCCGTGGTAACAAATTCGTTTTCTGTTTTTTAGGGGTTTAAAAATAATTCGGAAGTGTGAGAAATAAAAAGGCCAAAGGACATTTTCCCACCCATAGTTTGAGGCGGGGACAAAGTCCTACCCGCTCACTTTTAAAAGCCCAAACTCCCACCCTTCATCCAATTTCCATCCAAATTCATTAACCCATTTGATGAAATGACAAAAATACCCATATTAATAAAAATTTATAATAAAAATATAAAATAATATTTAAATATATTAAAAATTATAAAAAAATTTAAAAATTTTTATAAAATTATAAAAAATATTTAAATTTTTAAAAAATAAAAAGCCAGCCATCACCGCCGCGCCAGCGGCGATGGCCGTAGCAAATGGCACCAGGTGGCCGTTCCGGTCACCTGGTTCCAAGGGAGGCCAGATCTGGCCACCTCCGCCAGAAACCTTGGCCGGAAACGGCAGTTGGGGCCAAAGACGACCATCTCCAGCCGTTTCCGGCACTTTTTTTGTCGGAGGAGGCCAAATCTGGCCTCTCTTGGATCCAAGTGGTTGGAACGCCCACCTGGTGCCATTTGATGTGGCCACCGCCGTCGGTGCGGCGGCAGTGGCTGGCTTTTATTTTTTAAAATTTAAGTTTTTTTATAATTTTATAAAATTTTTTAAATTTTTTTTAAATTTTAATATATTTTTTTATATAGATAAATATTATTTTATATTTTTATAAATTT